>JANHGB010017071.1:29086-40294 GCA_026283785.1 Coracopsis vasa
GCCTTCTCTTCTCCAGGCTGAACAGCCCCAACTTTCTCAGCCTGTCTTCGTACGGGAAGTGCTCCAGTCCCCTGATCATCCTCGTGGCCCTCCTCTGGACTTGTTCCAACAGTTCCATGCCCTTATGTTGAGGACACCAGAACTGTACACATACTCCAAGTGAGGTCTTGTGATAGCAGAGTTGCAGATGTGCATAATTGCTGTGAAAGAATTTCCAAGCTTATTAAATATACAGGGAGGGGAAGAAGAGTTATTGAAAAAGTGCTTCATCTAATTATACTCTTTTCTGAAGTTCCAGAAATTGTGCTTATAACTTAAGAAAACCCATAGTCCTCTGCATTATGGTTTATGCACTTTGTCTATTGTCATAGTTGTTCCCTGCCATCTGCTCTTTTCAGAAGAGCATTGGCCGTGGGAGATGTCTCCCCTTCTTGTAGCCTCTGATACTTGTGGCTTGGTGGAAAACAACAATTTGGGATTCCCATCTGTTTCTTGGATTGTAAGTGCTCAGAGAATTTGCCTGCAGCATTGCTTTGATTGTGTTAATCTGTAAGGAAGTAAAAAAGGCCATTCCTGTGTGTCAGATTTCTGTGGAAGAAAAACTTCAAAAATAAGTGGTTTATTTTTTAATTGCAACAAAGAAAAAGGATGTGTTCTGGGTTAAGAAGCTGGAAAATATTGCAAAAGAAAAGCATTAAATAAGAAAATAACAACTTTAAATATCTTTTTATCAGTTTTCTGCTCTAGTTGTAAATGATGGGGTAGTTAGAACTTAAGAATTTCTGAAACAAGTACCAGAGATGCTAAGTCTCAAGTGGTTTTCTGTTCTTTTATTTTTGTCTTCCTGTTATTCTGAGGGATTTTTTTTTTTCCTTTTCTTTTTCTTTCTTGATGCCTCTGAATGAATTTTTGGCTTGCATCTCAGCAACTTTGTAGCTTCTTTGCTAACGTAGATTTCTCTTGTGGTATAACCTTGATTCAGTTGCTCCAGGGTTTGTGAGAGTGCTAATTCCCCTTTAAATTTAATTCATAATGGGGTTCATAGATCTCTTATAATAAAAAATATATATTATATCATATTCTCACTTGCTGTGTCTTAGGAAATAAATTTATTGCATTCATCAGCTTGAGTGTTACCGTAATTTTAGGATAGTTTGACTTACAGGAATCCTTCAGAGTCTTGCTCTATATTCATTATGGATACAAGGTTTTGAGATAAAAATTGCATTCCTGCTGGAGTTAAGTTTATTTGGTGCTCAACATAAGAGGTAAAACATTATATATATGTATGTGTGTATATATATATATATATATGTGATGAAGATGGTAACAGCTACTGCAGCCTCAGGAAAGTTAAACCTCATTTTCTTCTGGCCAGCTGGTGGAGCTAGCTGAGGTCCTTCAGCCCCTTATTCCTAGGTGGTGGGAGCTGGCAGCAGAGCTGCGGGAGATGCCACATGTCAGTAGTATATGCAGATTGCTGAAATTCATCAGCTGATAGGGTGGGAAAAGGCTTTCAGCTGCTTTGCTCTCAGCTTTATCAGGAAAACCCATTACACACACGGAGAGAGATCAGCTGGAAAATTGAATGGATGTTTTCCTCTCTGATTTACCATTTCTGAACATAGTGAAGAGGGACAACCTCCAGAAATCCACATTCTGTTGTGTGTATTTGTCAAGGAGTATGGGGAACCATTAAATCTAGTGTTGTGTTCAAGTGTGAACACCTTACCTAGAGAGATGTGTGTTGAGTTCTTGAACAAGTAGTGTTCATTACATGCTCAACTGCTTTATTAGAAGTAATTATATAATGTGTATTTTATAACCCCCACAAGAGACCATAAGATTAATGTCCTACTAGCTCTAACTTTAATAAGCTAATAACACTAACCAATTATGTCGTTGCAGTTCTGTAACACCTCCTAAGAAACGTAATCATTGTAGTGCAAAATGGATCAAGAGCATCGGTTAAACATTAACCATTCTTTTAGTTTCAGATATCTACTTGCAGACAAAAATTGGTAGTCAGCTAGCTGACATTAGGAATCTTAATATTTGAGTGTCTTGACCTGAAACACCCCAGTCCAAAGATGTTTATTCTTTGCCTTGTATTTAATTATTCAGCAGTAAAAATGTAGCAAGTCCACAAAAATATATACAACAGTGCAAAGGAAGGAGTTTTGCATGGGTTACAACAGGAAGAGGCAATTCTGGTACAGGCAAGAAAGAAAATGGTGTATTCGTGTGCCAAGTTTTAAACTTGAGTGCACCACTTGAATTCTGAAGTCGGTGAGGAAAGAAGAAGTGAAGGATGGGTTGGGGTGTTTTGGTTTTGCTTTAGGGGTCTTGGGGGTGTTACTTTTGGGGGTTCAGCTGTCTCCCTGAAATAGTTTGCTCTGTTGTGCCTGAGTCTCCATGGACTTTTTCTGTAGAGTATAAAATGTATGTGACTTCTTTTTTCTGTGGGGTGGTAACAGTGCCCTGAATAGATAAGATGGAAGAAGAGATCAGCAGAGAAAGCTCATTGTAAGAACACGAAGCTAAGAGGAATATTTGCTTTAGTATATAAATTTTGGTCCCAAATAGAATAGTGGCTTGTCCTGATTTCCCCCTGCTCAATATTAAATATGCAGTTACAGTAGGAAAGTAGTAATAGAAAATTTTGCATCACTTTCAAATGCTTTTATTTCAGTTCAGTCACTGAAACAACCGAGAAGAGATGCAACAGCTAGTTGTATGTTTAAGAGAATGAGAGCCACAAAGCAACAGAGAGTGAGGTAGCTTACCACATGAGATTTATGAGGTTTTAAAGCGGATATGAGGCAGTTGATCATTTGACTTCCACTACAACTAGAAGCAGAGTCTTTCAAAATACCTGCCATAAGGTTTAAGGAAATGCTTGAAGTTTCCAAGCTACGCTTAATAGGATGATAATTGTCTGTTGGGGTTTTTTCCTGTGACTTTTACTTAAGGTGAGCAGTCCTGTTAGGACCATCAACTAGATTTTAATTTACTTTTTAGATTTTACTCTATTGATGTGTTTAAATTTTTTTTTTCTGTATATGAACTAAAGATGTTACAGTTCCCTCTTGTTTATTAAAACTCAAGCGTACATATGAAGCTGTGCAATTATTGATTTCCCCACCTCTTTTTTTTAGTTATTCAAGTAATACAGGGATTTAATTATTTTTAAAATATGCATATCAACTGGATTTTTGTTTACACCTTAAATATATTCAGTGTGTATGATGGCAGAGCAAGCTTTTTCCCATGTTGTTTGACAATAACCCAGGGCTTTCAGCACTGCCTGTTAGAAAGTGGATCTGTGTTAATGATAGTGTTCATGAAACCAAAGAAAGCGTGAAAGGGTGCAAGCGTATTGCAAATTGTGTCCCATAGAAACATACAACCTGGACTGTAACCAAGAAATGAATCATCTAATGGCATCTGGCTACAAATGTCTTTAGGTAAACCAGTTTCAGTGATCTCTGGGCCCCTGATATTGGACCTTAATTCACTCATTTATTTTGTTAAGATTTGAAAAATTCTCACAGTTTCCCTCTAAGATTTCCAAACCTGAATTCCTGAATGCAAATAGCAGTAAGTAGAATAAGGTATTTCACATGGGATTGTTAGTAGGTATGGAAGCAGGTTTTGTTTATGTGCAGAATTGCTGGCTATGCAAAGGTATGCATCTCCAGAATAGGATATGAAATACGTATTCCAAGTTTTTCAGTTCCCAAGCAATTGAACCCTAAAACCAGAGCAGCAACTTTTCCCCGTATGCTGTGTGGATGTGCAAAGATGTGAAAAATGTAATGTGAAATTCCTCTAGATATTAGAATTTTGAATGTATTCCTCACTGTCTTCCAAAAGTGGAAAATATATGAAACAAAACTAAGTGGCAGAGGCTGACCAAATACAGAGCAGAACATGATGACTAAAATGCCTGTTTGTCATTTAGGATTATCTGGATGAAACAGAAGAAGATATTGATGACATAGTGGCTTCTAGTTATTCAAGGAAACATGGACATTTGACAAGTGGATTATCAACAGTAAGATCTTGAGTAGACAACATATGCTTTTTCTTCCACAAATGACCACTGTTCCTCCAAAAAAGGGTTTAACTTCATACTACTTAGCAGCAGATCATCTTTCATCCTGCACTTGAGAAACATCCTTTAGCATGTACATAGTTTTTCTGTTATATTTTTAATGCTGTTCTGTGCAGCACATCAAAGAGGAAACAACTTTGCGTACTCATCAGCAAATTTCCTCACATGCTTAAGCTACTACCAAGCTGACATTTTTGGAAAAAGCAAAACATAGGTGTTTGCAGTATGTAACTGCTCAGCTTTGCAGAGGAGCACTTAATTTACTTGAAATGAGGAGAACAATGCTGTGGTGAGATCTTCCATCTCAAACCACCTTCTGGTTGTTTGGGTTCTTGGGGCACAAACATTTGTCTGTGTGTTTGCACACATACCACTTCTGTGGCATCATTGTCCATCTCTCAGCCCAGCTTCTCCTGTTCTTCATTACGTGATTACTATGCCACCCACATCTGAAAATTAGTTTTGTTTATAGTGTGGAAGGAGGTACCTGGGGAATTTGGTTGGTGACGACTTTTCTACCTTCTGCAATAATTGGAGTACTTTTCTGATACATCCTTTTGTTTCTCGTCAATACCCACAGGCTATATACTATAAATCAGATGCCCAAATCTTGCAATTGTCTAACTGTTGCAGCTTAATGTTAGCTTTAAAAGGATGGGTACATTTTCAGGTTGGTTGAGATGTAGCAAAATGGCTATAACAAGCCTTATGCAGTTGATTATGTAGTCTGTTATTCATTGAGAAAGTAGCCTTTAACATGCCTAGTTTATGACTGTGTACAGCATTTTCAGGATCTGACACTTAGGATGTGGGCAACTGATAGCATCTTCAGGAAAGTCATGGAGCCCTCTCTGGCCACTCTTCTGCAAGACTTGTGCCTAAGAATAGCTCTGGTCAGCATATAGAGTGTCAGAAAAACTCCAGATAGAAGATGAGAGGGTTGAAGAGGATGAAGAGAGATGAGGAGTCTGTATGCTAAAAAGGAAGAGAAAAGTTGGTCCATGACAGTAACCAATGAGCTGTCTTTTCTAGACTGCATCCCCACTAGTCCCCATGCAAGCAGGGCCCAGGGAATGCCTACTTAAGTTCTTGATCCCAAGGAAATAGATTTGGCCAAACCCAAGCTTGGCTTACCTGGGGAGGAAAAAGGGCTGAGAAAATTGCTGACACAGTGCATTTTGATATCTTAGATCTGGCCAGACCTTTTTCCTTTCTGGAACATGCAGTTCACAGAAACAGACACAACAGACACATGTGGCACTTAACACCAAATCAAACTTGAGCAAATGTAGCCTGTTGGCACTGGTCTAATTAGATCCGTTTACCTGAGGTTGACTATGACTCTCTCATATGACACTGTCTCCAATGCTTGCTGGTCCCATGGATTTTATAGGCAGAATTATTTTTATTTCCTCTGAATATTGGTATGAGGGTTGCAGGTGCTTAAGTGCTTTCTCCATTTAGGCCACTAATTGAGGAACTGCATTTAGAGAGCCTTCCCTCTATGTGCTGTAGGCAGCATTCTGTCTGTGCATTGGGTCTTGTCCTTTGCTGCAGATTTCTCTTTGACCTTTTTCTTAAGCAGAGCACAGCTTTTCCAGTTCTGTAGGTTTGAAATAATCTCCCATCTCAGTGCACTCATTTCTCTGTGTTCACCATGACATGATTCTTAATGTCACTACATGCTACATTAGTGGCAAAGTTGCGAATGGCAAAGCTGCTTCTCCCTGCAAAATCAAGTGAATTTTACAGGTTCTTTTTTTATTCCTCTTTACTTGTGTTCTTAGTTGCTAATGTTCCCCCTCTCTCTTATTTTTGCTTTTAGCCTGCTTGTTGTAAGCCTTGAGCCTTCTGCACTGTATGGATTTCTTTCACGTACTTATCTGTCAAATTACTGTGTACTATTAAGTCACACTGAAACAATGTTATTAATTAACAGTAGATTCTAACTGCATGGAGGTTTTCTTTGGATTTTTGGTTTTTTTTTTGTCTTTTTTTGAATATGAGAGTTTAGACTATAGTATGGGTACTCTGACATGAGCATTTGAGGTAAAGGAAGAAATATCTCAAAGGGTAAAGATATTTGAAATCTGCCTGTAACATGAGGGAGCTGAAATGGAAATTACATTGAACAGGAGCTGTATCTCAGCATTAGGGTATTTTACTTTGTGTTTTCCAAAGCTAATATATGAACGGTATATTTAGTTTTCGCTGCATCCTTCACTGATTCCTTTCCTAGACATATTAATGTGTTGTTGTCAAGACCCATCCTATCAGTAATACTGAATTGTTCCAGTGCTTTACTGCAGCAGTAAGATATGATGCAAAACAAATATAAATCTTAGTCAGGTACTAAAATAAGGCTCCACATCATCCATATTTGGTGGCTGTTTACTACTTATGAAACCGGAGAACTAATAGATTTCATAAGAACATCACATTTAGCATATATAATGTCCAGTGTAAATGCCACAGAAGAGAATCTTTGGTGGAAAAAGTGAGGTATATAAAATACTTCTACTAAATCTGTATCATTTTGGTTTTGGTTTGAAAGCAATTCAGAAATTGTGTTTGCACAAATTTTAGGGTCAGAGGTCATCTATTTGTTTAGGACTTTCTGGGGTTCGGTTGGTTGTTTTTGTTTTCCGAGTCATTTATCCCTCATTGCCTGCTTACCTAAAGATCAAGAAAAAGAGTATTTGGATTCAGTAGAGAAAAACTCGTTCACCTTCTCGTGTTGGCGTAACTTTGTTTTTCTGAAGGAGCACACAAATTTTTCTTTGCTGTTACAGGGATAGTTTAGGCATGTTGGAGCACATACTGGGACTGTTATGTTCACTAACAGTTTCCAAGTATACCCATTTTCATGTATGCTAGAGACAGATATGCATAAATGGTAAAGGCAGGAATTTAGCTCAAAGTTTGAGGAATAAGAGGAAATATGACACATTTGTTGGTGTGTGTTGCTAATTCTCCAGTAATTTTAACCAGTCCTGCTCATGGAATTTCAGCCAATTATACCAAGGATTAAAAGGACAAATGTTTTTCTTTTTATTTATCTATTTATTTTAAAAATTAAGGATAAAGAAGGCCAGCAGAAATACAAAAAAATCCAAACTAAAACAAAACAACAAAAAAAACCCCACAAAAAACCCCCAAAACCAACCAAACAAAAAAACCACCCCAGCAAACAAACAAAAAAAAACACCCCACAAAAAAAAGACAAAAAACCTCAAAGCCTAAACAAGACCAAACCACACAAACCACAACATTTTTTTCCTGTTTTTTATTCCTACATGATGTATAAAATTAACTTTATGGGTAATGACTGCTTGTTCTGTTTTTCATGTCTGTGTCATATTGACACAGGCCTGCTTATCCCTCCAGCTTTCTGTGGTGCAGGGCCCTTAGGCAAAGTCCTGGAAGAATTGAGTTTTGCCACAGACCAGTTCTTTTTGTGTGGCTCTTCCCCTTGACTGGGGTCTCCCTTCCTCTCAGCAGCTGATAAAGAAGGAGGTAGATCAAGATGCAATTTCCCTGGAGGTCACTGATGAGATTTCCAGATACTGACCTAGCAAGCGGAAGGGGAAAAATGATTCCCCCAGTGTTCTTTTACTGTGTTTTTTCCCTGAAGAGTGACTTGTTTCAACATTTGTGTGCATTTTTTGTTTGTTCTTACAAACTCCACAGAGAAACTGCAATTTCTCACAAGGGCGCCAATCCGGCAAAAATATGAATGCTTAGCTTTTGACTAACTTAAGAGAGGATTGACTTCATGCAGACATGAATGAGGACAAATCCAAATGCAATCCAGTACAAATCCAAATCTGCAGAGTTGGTGTTCTAAAATATAACTTTTTTTGATACAGCAGATAATTAATTTCTGTTTAATTAGCGTGTGATTTAAATTTCTAGTTAAAGCCACATGTCCTTTGATACTTGAAGTATAGGGAAAGCACTTAATACTTCTCTGATATGGTTATACTTTCTCGCTACGGCTTTGCAATACAAACTTCTTTTACCTGTCTGTATAGGTAAAGGTTTATTACTGCACTTATTCTTTCTTATTGCAGCTATCTAATGCTTTATTCTCTTGCTCTTTTGTACTGCCTTCATTAAAGAACTCCCCCGAAGGCTCTGACAGAAAATGGACATATTTAAATGTTCCTGAAACAGACGGTGATACTGTGAGTTCTCCTGAGTCCTCTGCTTAGCTTACTTTTAAGGTTTCTCTCTCTCTTTTTTTTTTTTTTTCCCTTTTTTCCCCCTTTTTTTTGCAGACTATACCTGTGTGTCTTGTGAGGTTCCTGTGTCTCAGGGTTTAGGTAGTTACATATATTTTTGAGCAATTTTGTTCAATGACTGAAAAGAATACATGCACCAGATTTCTCAAATGCCTTTTGGCAGTGTGAATGTTGCTCTGGTTTTCTTTAAAAATATTTAGGTCTTTCTTAATTGTAACCTTCTGGAAAAGGACATCCTCATAGCAGCACTCTGCATGGTATGAGTGAAAAAAAAGATTGAGGGGTGTTATATTGCTTTGTGGGATTATTGCTAAACATTTTGGCTTTAGGGCAGTTGTAGAAATGCTGCCTATTGGATTTTGCTCATTCTTGTAGAATTGCTAATGAGAAGTAAGCGTCACTTTAGACAGACGTGGTTTTATACTGTCTCCATGTATGGGAAGCTTCCTTAGAACTTTTTGTAATGGTTCTGTCAGCAGATGTCTTGTGAGACTCAGTAAAAATTAGGTGAACAGCTGAGCCAAAGAGGTGATTTTTCTTCTGCTTGGAACTTACGTGAACTTACAATTTATGTAGCCTCTCTGCTCTTCAGTTCATGCATGAATTACACGGTAGTACTTTAGATTTAGTCATGTTTATAAATAGGTTTGAGTCCTGCATAGAAAAACATCAGCTGTCTAGACACTTATTAATTCTAGTTCTTATTCCCTTTTACATCAAATGGTGAAATTTCTGTTCTATGATATATCTGTTTTCACAGCAAGTCCTAACAAGTGTGATAATATTGCAAGGCTGTTGCTATATGGAAAAAAGCAGGTTCTTGACAAGAGTAATTTGTTTTAGCCTCTAAGTCCTTTTTCTGTCCTCTTCCAGACTAGCATTAACAGCATGCTGAGTGTATATAGTGAAACTGGTGACTATGGCAACGTGAAGGTCAGTGGTGAAATCCTTCTCAACATCAACTACAGCTACAAAACAGGTGCCCTCAACATCCTGGTGAAAAGTTGCAGAAACCTGGCCATTGCAGATGAGAAGAGGCAAAGGACCGATCCGTAAGCACAGAGAAAAGTTGCCTTAAGCTCTGCTAGAGCTGCTGCACACACTGTAGTCTGGTGTTGTGATATGAGCCTGAGAATTCATAGGATCCAGTTGCTACAAGCAGCATTCTGATGATGGATGGTTTGGGATTTCCTGTGGGAAATGCATTTTCAGTATGTTTCTTAAGGCAACATATGCCTGTCCTTGGGAAACAATAAGATTACTTAAATTATTAACCTGTTTGATAGTAAAAGGACAAAAAATATGAAGGATTAGGGAGGCTGAATTGATATCTTCTAGAATAAAACAAAGTATATGAGAGGAATGATGTTTTGGAGGAAGGGAGAGATAGAGATAACATTGGTTTCATGCACCCGTGGATTCACTTTGCAAGGACCATTTTCTGAGCTTTTCATTATAGTTCTCAACATGATATGTACATTTTCTCCTCAGAAAGTAATAACTAGTGTCTCTAATCCTATAGTAAGCAAGGTATGAAATTTGTCATTCTCTTTTATTTTCAGTGTTGTCATATATAACCAGTCAGTAATCATATACTACAACATGGAAAGTGTTAGGAAAGCTTTCTGCATTTCTGAGGATGAGTAAATTAATTTAGCTCTGTCTTCTGTTATTCTTATCCTATCTGACTAACATTGCAATGTTTTTAGATAAAGACCGTATCTTTCCATGTTTCATACATTCTCTGTTACATGGGTACGTTGTTTAGACTGCAAGAATTAATTTCCTGGTATGTGTTGCTGATGCAGCAGTGTCAGGTCTTCGCTCAAACTGGTCATTTTGATTCCTTGCTAATAATTCCCTACTTGATCTGCAGGTACGTCAAAGCATACCTTTTGCCTGATAAATCCCGCCAAAGTAAACGCAAGACCAAAATTAAAAGTAACAGCACCAATCCAGAATTTAATGAAACGCTGAAGGTGAGAACAGTGTCTCTCTCTCAAGCTGTGATGAATGTTCCACTTGTGCTTACAGGCATTTTCTATATGCGTTCCAGTATAAGGATTAGAATTTGGGAGAGATACCTCAAAAGGAAAGATATTTAAGCAAACACATCTAGTAATCCTGTGAGTTGTAATTCCTGGCTTTCAGCCCTGAGAAGGTGTTTCTGTTGGTTCTCCCTTTTACAGGTGAAACTTCTATTAGGTTCCATATATCTTTTTCAAAACTGTTGATGTTCCCATGGAACCTGAGAGCAGAGTTGCTAAAAGCACTTTAAAGATTTTGTGCACCCTAAGTTAGCAACTGATGCTGAAGTAAAACTAGCTTAAAACTTCCCATCAAACTGGTTTTGAAGAGACGACAAACTCAGTAAGATCTGAATTCCTCTGGAGGCTTGAATTTATTTTTAAAGCAGAATTGATTTTAGTAAGAAAATGCCAACAAGGGCTTCACTACCTGCCTTCCTAAAAAGCTGTGGTGAAGTTCATTTTCTGTTGCAAAAGGCAATGACAGATACTTCCTTGAGAACTGGTGGCACACAATGCCCCAGGCTCTTTCCTTCCTTGCCTTTTACCTATGTGCTCTACAGAGGGAGAACTATTTTGATCTCTTGACAAGTTGTTCATTCACCTCCTTGGCTCTGTGGTGCAGGTGGGAATGGCAGTTTCTGTCCGGTTCACTGCCTGTCTGGCACCTGAAGCACAAGGCTTCTGGTGATTCCCCTTTCTTGTCCATAGATGAGAGCTCTCTCAGCTGGCAGTCATGAGGATGGGTTCACCTGAAGAACTAAGTATCAGTCAACAAATGAATGGCACCTAGTCCTATAGTAGCAAATCCCAGTAACTT
>JANHGB010017073.1:0-49990 GCA_026283785.1 Coracopsis vasa
AGCTCATCAAAGTGAACATATTCATTCTGCTTTGGATTAAACCACATTTTCCACCTGGCACCAGATACAGGGACCCCACACAGCCCCCATGGAAAGGCACTGCGAGCCAGAGCCAAGGCACCGTCCTCGGGAAGGACACAGTGAAAGCCCTCACTTCACCTTCAAATACTTTACTTCTCAACGTGAAGCAGTTAAACCGGTTTCAAAGCCCTGAACTACTTCGAGTTGACTAGCATGAACTGAACCTAACCGGCTTCATCCATAGCCAACTTTGCACCAAACCATATACTGGTTCAAATAACTGCACAGCCCCTA
Organism: Coracopsis vasa; assembly: GCA_026283785.1. Taxonomy (NCBI): domain Eukaryota; kingdom Metazoa; phylum Chordata; class Aves; order Psittaciformes; family Psittacidae; genus Coracopsis; species Coracopsis vasa. Next base: position 316 of record JANHGB010017073.1, read on the forward strand.
AGGCTGTGTTTGGCTCTGTCTCACGGTGCACTCTTCACATCCAATTTAAAATGCATCGGTTAAGCCCACAGACGGCATCCATGCTCGGCTGACTGACACACCAGAAAACACCAGCTGGAGCATGGATGGCACATATGCCAGAATGGCGTCATACCCTGCAGGAAAGAGCAGGGTGATTACATGCTACCCTACAGAAAAACATCTGAAACCTTTAATTATATGAGCTACATAAAAAAATCTCAATTTAAAATGTTCTTTTGCATCCAGAGCAATTATGGTAACGGGCAAACTTGTCAGAAGAGACAAAGCTGTCGGAAGAGAGACAGGTCTTCTTTGTCTAATATGTAACTAAAATGCAAGAATCACATACAAAGATAATATTACAGGTTGCTGCTTTCCTGGCCTGCATGCCTTCAGTGTAGTTTTGGAGCTGTGCTGGTGGCTGGCTGTGGCCACGTTGTTCATTCAACTGTAGCAATACTGATCTGTGCCCCTGATCTCTCATTTCCAGGGTGTCAGATGGAGGAGCAGCAGCAATGTTCAGCCTCCACTGAGGCCCTGTATGCCTTGATGAGCTGAGCAGAATCATCACAGAAAGATCAAACCAAATTCAGTGTCAGAAGTACAAAAGCTCTCATCAGTTTAACCCATACCTTAGTTCATACCATGTTAAAATCTTTACAGTACTGTAAGAGAACAGCTAAATGTTGACATGTGATTCCCCTTATTCTTATTAAGAATATTTGTCCTGGTTTGTGCATTCATCTTTAAATTAATCTTAAAATCATAGTAAATACCTTGGTGGGTTGCTTTTTGATGTCTCAATGCTATCACTCCTGTTGAAAAAGTCACATCGCAGCCTCCCATATGTGTTACCCTACTGTCCCTCAGCTGTAAGGAATACTTTTTTATTCTGGCTATTCTGCATCACATATGAATAATAGTAACTCTGACAAATAATACGAGCTACCCCGCAGCTGCTTGTATTATTTAGTAGCCCTGTAGGAAAAGCTTTTCCTTTTTAATAGCATTATTAATACATAGTAAACCAGAAAAAAAATGCAACCTCTAAAAGCCTACACTTTTACACATTCTCTGTGTGCAACAACAGAATATAAACTTACAGCTGAAATGATACAGCAGAAAAATTAATACAGGGTGGAAAATAGCAACAACTCAACAACTAGAAGTCAGGTGTAATAGAACAGTGACCTACAACAACATGGATAACTTTGGAAGGATACAGAGAAAAATGCTTTGACTGTGAAAACTTGTTGCATGTCAGGTAAGCAGCCCTTCATCACCAGTTGCACTGGGGAGCTGGGCAGCAGACTTGGGAAAGGCAGAGGCACGTACTGCTGCTGACTCACTGCAAGTTCGTGCTGTGTTAAAGAACAGATTAACTTCACCATTCCTTCTAAAGACTTTTTTTATTAATTTTATTTATTGCCCCCATTAGAGATTCCTTGGAAGCTCATAACATAAATATTTGCTTTGAGAGGAAATGTAAAAAACCAAAATAAACAAAAATAAATCCCAACAAACAAACCCCACCTCACAGTTCAAGGCTATAAGTGGTTTACTGCTTAAGACTCACATTTTCTTTCAAGCCCAAGCAGGCTGCTCCAACTAAACCATGACAAATCCAGTTTGTTCATCCACATTGGCTGCATTTCCTTTGGGAAACTCTTCATACTTTCACAAAATAAACACTGTTGACTCATCCCAGCAACGTGAAGCACACACTCGTCTCCAGTCACACCAGGGATTCTCACACACTTGCTAAACACTGGTATTCAGTTACATTTTGGCAGGTCTTTTTAATTAAAAGCTCCTCTTTGGTGACTCCTTTTAATTAAAAGTTCATCTTTCTGGGACCCGATGCAAAACTCCTCTGCCATACATCAGGGAGAAACTCATTCTCCAAATTTCACTTTTCTCCTTTCTTATTACTTTTTTTTCCTTTTTTCTTTATTTTTTTTCCTCTGAATAAAGCGCATTGACGTTTGTAATTACAGAAAGGAAAAAGTACCACAACCCTCAAAACACCGCCCGCTCCCCCCTCCCCGGCTGACAGGACTGAACCGCAGGCAGGCACAGACAGGATGCCGAACGATAACTCCATGTACAGCACGCAGGCGCTCCTTGTTTTATCCCGACTTGACCCTGCCCAGCGGACATCCCAGCAGCACAGGGGCGCTCCCTCACACGGGCAGCCCTGAGCAGAGAGGACCCCTTCCGGGCCACCGGCCCCTCAGGCGAAGGGTGCCCACCCCGCCCACTCCCACCTCCCAGCACCGCGCCTGCGCAGTGCCAACGTGTCGGCTGAGCTGTTTCGTCTGGCTCCTGGGTGCGGCCGTAGAGCAATGGCGTCGGTGGCGCAGCTCAAAGCAGGTAGTGAAGTGGGGGTGTCGGAGGGGTGAGGAGGTCTAACCCTGATGGAAGCACCTCGGTACAACGAAGGGGTGGGCGGCCGGGTTGGCATTTTACACCCGGGTGTGTAGCGTAGTCGCCCCGGGCGCTAATGGATGCCGTCGTCTCCTCACAGCGCCCGTTGTGGAGCCGCAAAAGAAACGTCCCTGAGCCTTCACACGAATACTCTGCTCTTAGCGTTGATCTTGGTCTGGTTTTCACTCGTTGCAAACATCTTGATCCAGTTACATCTCACTTTTGAAATTGATAAAACGTATGTTTACGATTAAGGAAAGATATAATTGTGGCTTCTTTGAAGGCTCAATAGTTATCTATAACGTTCCTACTGTTGTTACCTACTGGCATATGCACAGGTGCAGATATCTAATCTTTCTTTCACTGTGAATATGCCGAAATTATGTTTATATTGTAGGTGATAAGAATGCTGCTTCAATATGTTTATCTTTACATTAACGATCTTTTTGTGGTAATAGCTTTAAAGGAAACACTGGAAAAAAAAGGTGCGCTTGGACAAATAAAAGCAAAGATCAGAACTGAAGTTTTTAAGGCACTGGATGACCAAAGTGAACCACGTCCACTGCTGACTCGTGAAAACTTTTTAATCAACGAACTGATTCGTGAATACCTGAAATACAACAAGTATAATAATGCAGCACATGTTTTAACTGCAGGTATTGGGTCTGAATTTTTGTTGTAATCACTGTATTAACAGATATCTGCTGTTTGGCTGAGTAATTCCACTGACACTGTGAAATTCATAAGCGGGACCAAGCTGCAGAGTCTTGTCTTCTCTTCAAAATAAATAAGATAAAGATACTCTCTCCACAGTTTTACTCGCAGCATTAAGCAAAGTTATACCATTTGTTTTCAAGAACACTCACTCTTTGCCCCTTTCCTTGAGGTAAATGCTTTGACAAAGTAGTTGATGCAAGAGCAGTTGATGCAAGAACAAGAAAACCTGCTAGCAGCCTCCAGAATCAAAATGCCTTTCTTGAAATCTCTGCATTTTTCTTGGAAAATTGCTAACTATTTTTGAATCATATATCACAATCTTATCTCATTGGCATTTTGGTAAAAAAACCCAAACCAAAAAAACAGCCTACAAATGAACAAAATTTATTTGAGGAAAAAATTACAGTTAAATGTACATAAAGTAGGTGAGAGTCTGAATTTTAGCAGTTCTGGCAATTCATGCATAAAGAATGTATCAGAAGCTTTGTTAGATGTCCTCAGCTTAAATAACAAGAGTACGAAGAAGATAGATTGATTTTTTTTTTTTCCCCACAACTGCAGTTAAGCACTATTGCTACTGGCTGTGCTAAAATACCTGTATTTGAGAGCTGTTTACAATATTGAAAGAGGAGCTGTAATTTACGTGGTACAGCACTTACTTATCTTTGTAGGTATTGCTAACTGTATTAGAAATTTGAATTTCTACAGTTGTGCTTAGATACAGTAATTACTACTATTTAATAATTTGATATATTTCAGTCCCCCTTGAGGGAATGGAGACAGTCTGTACAGTAGTTAATGTATGGAATCTGTTTTGTAACAGTACTTCTTTAGAGAGAGTGGTTTGCCTGATTGTAGTTTAAGTCTTCTCTAATAATAGATTTCTTTAGAGTGAAGATAAAAATCTTAATATGTCATGTAAATTATATGAGTATGAAGCACTAATGTTTAAGTGAGTTCCCTGGAATTACTGTATACTGTTAGATATTAATAGTCTAAAAGGGAGGTGTGTGTTCTCATTCTCTTTTGAAATCTCTTACTTGATGATGTTTTCCTTACCAGTCTTAATAATTTTTCCAGAGTCTGGCCAGCCTGAAGTGTCCTTGGATAGACAGTTTCTTGTCAAAGAGCTGAACATAGTCGAAGGCACAAATACAAAATCAATGTAAGGAGTGATTTTGGAATGCACAGTATATTCTGGTTTGCATATATTTTTCTCTTTATGGTTATTATAAATCACGTATAACTGATCTCACCAATTCAAATGTGACTAGATCGCATGCCTGCTTTAACATGCTGGATTAAAATTCACAATGGCAAACATAAGGCCATTTTCAGACATGCTCCAGACTAACATTTAATTCTGCTAACTCTGTAGCCTTCTCCAGATAGTGTACTTGCATGTCTAAACATAAGTCTCTTATCAGTACATTTTTCCTTGCAGTCAGAAGCAGAAAACAGATACACTCTTTGCAAATCAGTGGATTGCTTTGTAGAGCAATAAAAAGATTATTGTAGTCTTAGATTAGATACAAATTTATAGTGCTTCAGTACAACTTCATTAATGAACTAGGGTACCGAAGCAGCTTTAAACACGCTCAGTGTTCTCTGTAGCTTGTGCTGTCAGAATCTGTCAGGTGCTAAGGAAGAATCAAGTTGGGTTTGTGCAGTGGCAGACTGCACCTAACAAAGTCTGATTCTTCATACTACACAAGTGAGAATGCGGATCTGTGTTTTTGTGCTAGGCAGGCTCTGGTTCTTCACCTACAGGGGATCTGGAGTTTAGCTGAGAGTGTCTCTTAAGGCAAGCTTTTTAAGAGTGTTCTGATATTCAGGGGGGGTTTAGGTCTGTGCTTATTTATATAATGATACTTAGCATAATTACGTATATATGTACACATATATATACATATGTAAAGAGATCTGTACATATTCTAGAGGTAAACATTAAGGTCTAAGAAGTGTGAGGAAAGGGTGTATTTTTAATGCTCATTATTTCATAGACTCATTTTGTCATTTCTCTGTCAAGCAGACCTCTTTTGTATGGAATTCTCTCTCATTTGTTACGTGATGGTAAAGAAGAAGGTACCCAGAATACCCCCTTAAGAATGACTTTGCTGAGTTATCCAAAGCAGAACTTTAGCAAGCCACCTAACTGAGAGAAATTAAAAAGGTGGGTGTTCTGTCATTTTTGCTAGTTTTATTTGTGACCAGATTTTCTATACGGTACCTGTGCTTATAAGAGCATAAACATGCAGATGAACACACTGTACCTCCTCTTCTGTGCAAGGAATGCTTTGAAGTGACATCTCTCTTAAAAAGAAAAATTCTTCAGCAGAATGATGTTTATACTTCAAAAATAGCATTAGGCTTTGTGACCTGACCATAGCCGTTGCTCATGTATTCATTTAAGAAAGGCCCTACTCTGTCCAACTCAAGAAAGACCTTTTATGTGTGCCTTTGTTCAGATAAGTGACCAACTTACACCAGCTCTCTGCTGGTATGCTAATGATATGCCGATTGCCCTTGGAAGTGCTTGACTGGCCTTCAAATGTATCAGTGGTAGAACTTTATCTTACATGGGAATGTATTTATAAAACATTTATTTATAAAATATTTATAAAACAATTTATTTTATTTTAAAATATTGCAGACAGCCAAGTTTATATAATTTTTCGACTGTGATTCTCCTGTTACCTTGTGGTACTTCTAGCTACTTGTTAGATACTAATGGGAAGGGGAAAAAGAAACCCCTAATTGTTTAGCTTTATTATGTTAGGACTTTTGGAGTGTTAGAGAACTCATTTAAACCAAACAGCATTGCTATTCTGATTTTTAGATGGTAGAATATCTGTCATGACCTGTATGCTTTTACAAACAAGGTTTACTGCTCTGCCATCACTGGTAAAGATGAGAAAATGTTAATATTCCAGTTCTCAGGATCAGAAAGGTCATCCACCAGATTGCTTTACCATTTCCCTGAAAGTTAAACTGGCCAAATTGTACTCCCTTACAGTATTACATATCTGGAGTGGGTCAGCTAGAGACTGTCTTACTACACTGGGAATTTAATACAAAAATTTAACCTCAATTCTCAGCAAAATATATTAAAACAGTGGATGTATGTCTTTATTTTTTATCTGCTCTAAATTAACTAATTTCTATAGGAAGTTCTTAAACTTCAGCTGTCAGTTCTGTATATGGGCATAAAGCTTTGCTGAGGACATAATTCACATCCCTTTGACTGCAGAAGCTTAAGCTCAGGGTTCATTGCTCTATGGCAGAGCACTGCTTAAATCTTAATTTTCCTTTTCTGGTTTGCATTTTGACTGGTTACAGTTAGTAACGCCTAAGCTACAGAATGAAAGGGATCATTGGTCCAGGTTTTTCCTTCAAAGAGTCTGCTTGGCCTGTCACATTTTAATGTGAGAATTTAGTACTGTTGCCTTAGTACTATCAACTAGTTATTTTGTATCCAAAAATTTGAAAAGTACGAGGCCTGAGGTATTACTGACATTAAAAAGTGTGAGAGAAGTACTAAACACCTTTTCTTAACAGTTAATTAATTGAGACAATGTTGTTTCCCTCCTGCCAGAAGGGGGGCTGAAGAAAGGAAATTTCAATACCAAAACTGTTAACGAATTATCTGTTTGTTAGAAATAATTATTCGTATCAGAAATTTCTAAATTATTTTGTTTTTTAAACTCAGTGTACAGAAAAACTGTTTCTAAAGTATACCTTTGTACCTCAGTTCTGAAATTGACTCTGTGCAGGGTCACCTTCCCCTGTTGACTCCAGTATAATTTCATGTGGGGATTTAGTTCAGAGTTAGTTATAAAACTCAGGCTTAATCGTAAGACATGACAGCATACTGCTTTTTGAACTAAACAGCAGCTTTAAGGCTTTTAACCTTTAACTATAGTCTGAAACTCCTTTCCGCATGTGTTTGTGGAATATGTCAGCAGAGACCTAAATCAGTGGGTTTAAAATACTAAATATCTATATATTTTAATTAGGCTGCATATTCAAGTAATCTATCCATTCATAAACTTAACCCACCAAGTCTTATATATAACACCAACTTGCTTTACGTATTAGAAGTTGTTTGCTTATGTAATTGAATGAATATTCCAACAGACCAGGGATCCTGATGAAACACCTGATAAAACACATGGACTCTGGTGTTTCTGTTACTTCACTCACTGTAGCCAGGTTGGAAGTTGTCTGGAATCTAACCTTTAGTAATGCAAAGGTCTTGCCTCATATAGTTGCATGGAAGCATTTTTTTTGTAAAGTTGCCAGTTTCCTATAATGGTATTCTGTATCAAAGTTGATAATAGTAGAAAATAACACTTATACCTTTAGATGTCCAGCTTCATGAGAGAATGTGTGTTTCATTTTCAGATAGAATTCCAGAGCCGGGAAGGACGCCTGGCACAAGCATCGTAGAGCCCCTTGTTACATGAAGTATGAGCAAGTGATATCTTTTGTATGCTAATTTCTCATGTAAAGTCCTGTAAGAGTTAATTTAGAAATTCCTCTTCTCATACATTTCACCAATCTGTCCAGTGGGACCACTTCAGCTTGTTAGATCTACCAGTGAAACAGAATGACTGGGTCATACATACTGTCAATTAAAAAAATGCTAGCAAAGGCTCTTTCTCCAGTGCTGATAGAAGCAAAACTGTATAAGAAGTTAGATTAGTGATGCCTGTCTCTAGAATTTGGTCTAACAATATACTTTATAAAAATAGGTTTGCCTTATAAAAATGTATGAGACAACTTAACCACTTCTGCACTTTGCTTGTGTGTTGTGTTTCTGAATAAAATTTTTCTGTTCTATTCAGTGTGGAATTTTTAAAGTGTTTAACCTAAATATTTTAATCACTCTTTTAAAAGAGGAAACTGCTACTTTCAGGTAAGTATGGGGAAAAAAAGTTGAATAGAAAATTAAAGTGCTTTAGAGGAATAGAAGGTTTTAGTTCTCCAGAAATGCACACTATATTTATCTTCATGCCAACAAACCTGAGGGTAAGTCTTTTCCATCTGGAGTTGCTATAAGCTGTGTAACACTTACAAAAGGAAGGGGAGAAACTTGTTTTTTTCCCAAAAGACATGAAACTCAGTAAGGCAAAACTAAAAATAAAGTTGATAACAGATTACTGATTCCCAGAATTTTTTTTTAGCTGAGATGTTTACATGTTTTGAAATGGGAATTTATTTTAAAAGCCAGACTTACAGGGGTATGTCAGAAATACCAGGTTAGCTGCTTATTTTAACAAAATGTATAGATTTTAATGCTTCAAATAATACTAAGAGGAGTTTTGTATAAATGTATTTTAGGGTTGCATTCTTAAAAATCTTAAAAAAAAAAAATCTTTGTTGTTAGACAAATGATACAGTAAGTGGGGAAATAGAATAAGAGGACATGCAGCTTGTGAGTTCAAGTGAAAGGACCTGGGATTGTACAGACTGCAGAGTTTTGCTTTTATCTTTATCTGATCCAGTTGACGTTACAGGTGGTTTTTTATTTGTTAAGCAGCCTAGCCTCTACTCTGATGTGAAACTGCAAAGAAAAGCTATATGTCAAAAGGAAAAGTTGCATTTATCCCCTTGAAGCCTCAGCAGTGAGTTCACCCTCTCTGTGTGACTGGCAATACTGCTAGCTCCCCATTTCCTGATACATAAGTATCTCAGGCCTGTTGCCACGAGGGGAGGACATTTGTTGCAGATACACCTCAGTCACATCCATCTTTTAAGTCTTGTAGCTTTCTGTCAATGAGAATTGACTACTGGGTCAGACAAGCGAATTTGTCTCTATGCCCTCAATGTTTGCTCTGTGCAATCGTGTTGGCAGCATTGTCAGGTTCAACTACTTGACTGAAAAGCCATCCATGTAAAAACTACCACTGTGGGACTCTGCCTCATTACTCAGTCTTTTCTGCCACATCAGTGCTAGTATTCACAACCACCGATCTCTCAATTTTTCTATCTATAAATACAGTAGAAAAATGGTCTCCTAAGGTGTTATTTGTGAATTACCTTCATTTTTAAGTGCACTAAAAGTGCCTCTATGAAAAGTTGCAAAACTGAGCTTTGTAACAATGCAGATACAATCCCCTAGCCACAGAAATCCCTGAATTTTTAACTTTGCTTTTCCAGCTAGACCCCTCTTTCTCCATAAACCAGTGGATCAAATTGTTGTGTGTCTGAATCGTCTTTTCAAGGGCAAGGGGAAAGGCTCTGGGAAACACAGAAGCTCTAGCATTCTATGCTATGCAAATCCTCCAGTGTAACCCAAACCATTGCATCTGCTTTCTGTCTTCCCACCGCAGATCATACAGAAGCTGACCAGGTGTCATGGAGCTCCCTGGGAAATGGATTTTTCATGGTAGAAGTTAAATACAATTTTTGTTCTGGTTGAAGAAGGCAAAACACTGTTTGGTCCTTGCCCTTTCCCAAGCGCACAGGTCAGCAGACTTACAGGCTTATGATCTCCACAGCCATGACAGCAGAAGGTGTTACAAGTGTCCTTACTGAGCTTTGAGGGGAAGGAATAGCTGTAATCAGAGGAGAATCTATTTAAGACTAAGGGAATTTCAGGACTATTTTCTTAGGGAATGGTTGCTTTAGCTCCTTGTCAGGATCCTGTGCTGGGATGGTGGGTGGAAGCTGGCCTGTTTGCTCTTGGTGCAACATGTGCTTCATCTAATTCTCTAATACCCTCAGAGCCCAGATTTGAGCGTTTGGGACAATGTCTTATTTTAAGGTATAGCCATTGTACGAGCAAATTAAAATCAAAGTGTATTTCCATAATATTTATTTGTATGACAAAGCTTTGAAATATTTCTATGAAAATATATTGGTCTAATCACATTATTAATGGTCTAGCATTTATCCTGACAGTGCCTGAAATGAGAGCATCTTTCAAGATGCAGACATGTAGCACATCCTATTAATGTCAGCCTGCCTTACTTGCTAACAAATGAATTCCAAGGCCTGTGCAATATTTGCACTTCCCAAAAAATAATTCCTTAAAAGTTTAAGCTAAGCGAGTATTTAGATGAAAATAATTCGCAATCCTAGAGTCACAGGTTCAGGTTTTAGCCAAAATTGCTATTTTGAGCATGCACAAAAGTTGTTTTCTCCAGTAATTTAAGAAACTCCATCTAGCTTCATTACAGACTGTTATGTCTTGCATTAACTGCCTTTAGTTCTTCTACTGACATCAGAAAGTGAAAGGAAAAAGAATGTATATGAGCATGTAGAATTTTGGGGCCTTTGATGAGCAAAATGCATTTCTAAGGGTTTTTTTGAGACAGAACACTAGCTCAGACTGTTACAAAGGGAACTACGTTAAAAGGGGCTGTTCATTGTCTAAGCATGGTATCACAAGTGAAGGTGACAAGGAGCCAGTGAAGTTTGGTGTGGGTATCAGAGCTGGAAAGCACTTTGGAAGAATTTAACTCACAAGATTAAAACCAAATTCTTTAAAACCAAATTTCTGCTCTCCCCTAGAACCAGGGGAAACTGTCTATGGACTCCAGAGGTGTTAGTTTCTCTCATGCACAGGGAAAATTTTTGTCTAACTTTATCTACACGCTCCAGGGGCTCAGTTACACTTTCCTTCCTGAGCACCCTTTGTATCAAGCTGAATCTTGGTGTCAGTTGATCAGTTTTCCGGAGGAGTGATTATCATTGGGTGATTAGGAAAAAAAAATCCCAAGATATTCGTTCACACTTGCAAAGACACCCTTTCAGTAGCAGCTGGTGTCCAGCTGATTCAGAACTGACCTGTGTGCTTCACATACTTCACTTGACCTGCAGCCAGCATTAACCACAAAGCTGAACATTAAACGATTGGTGAGTATTTTACCTCATAAAGAGTACTCTCATGATGAATTGTTCTAGTTTGGACACAGACTGCCCCTCCTGTTGCAAGAGAGCAGCTTAACACAGGCAGTAACCCACCGGTGTGCTTATCAGTTCCAATTACATTTGTCAGCTTAGAGAAACGTGGTTGGTAAACTTAGGTAAAAACATTAAAATTCTTACCTGACACACATCGTTTAACAAATTAACATCTCCATCCGTGCTTTGCTTTATTCCTTCCATTGTATTCAGGTTACACTGTGGTAATGCAGCTGAAAGTTCATTTCTTTCCTGATCGATTCCTGTGGGTTTTTCCCCAAGTACAGTATTTACAGTGCAAATTCAGCAAGGAGATATTTAAAAGCTGCTCAATATTTTTTCTAGAAAAGTGATCAGAACAAATAAAAACCAGGGGGTTTAAATAAAGTGAATTTTGCTGCCACAGAGGCATTCTCCACTGGGAATCCACAGCTTTCACTGTGAAACAACTGTATTTTAAAGAAAACCCAAACCACAATTAGGGAGCTCCAGCCAGGCTACTATATTGGTAGATTCTTACATCAACTTCTAAGTGAAGGCTGGAGACCACTTTTACACTTGATCTGTTCCTGCCCCACATGGCTCGAGGGTGCAACCATTTCAGTCCCAGCAGTAATATTCTTTAGGCTCTCCAGCTCCGTTTAATGTCACATCATAGATCACCCTCCACCGCTGCCTCTGTTAAACACACTCCTCAGGCAGCAAGCCTGCATGTGCACATGCAGCGCCCTGCAGACCAGCCGGGATAATTTCCACTCCTTTTTAAGCTACTATTAAAATGTGTCTGGTTTTGTGAAACCATTGCATGGGTTTAAAAGGAACTTCTTAGGATAACTTTGATGAATGTTAAAATGATTGTAATTTAGAGAGGATTCCATTGCGTTTCAGTATTTCATATTACTTTTATTTCTATTTAAAAGCTAAGTTTGCAACTGAGAAACTGAAATGAAAATAGGGTGAACTACCCTGTGAGGAGTTTTCTGCTAACAAGGGCGAGTTTCTTGGGTTTACGTCCTGGCGATCATTTCCCTTGGCTTTGCTCCAGCACAGTCACACGTGCACGAGTCTGATATGACACTGCTGCCTTTCAGGCCCTGGGAGGGCTTTGCAGTGTCCGCACCTCAGCAGACACTGACCCTCCATCTGGAAGGACAGACTGCAACTGCTGGGACTGTGCGACTGTGTTGGCAAATCTGGTCTTCTCCAGCTAAGACCTGAACATGGGTCTGTACCTGACGTTTCTGAAATGATGTAGGGAAAAACACTGATGCTCTTCCCCTCTCTCGTCTTTGCCCAAATTTGTTTACCACTGGCCAAAGCTAGAGGAAGGGGCTACAGGTCCATCACACCTGCAATTGCTGGTACTTTGACAAAATCACAGCAGAGGTTTTCAGCCCAGCCTCCTCTCAGAGGTATTTTTTTAGAACAGAGACCGATAATGAGTGTTCAAGGCCAGGTTGGACAGAGCCTTGGGTGACATGGTCTATGGTGAGGCATCCCTGCCCATGGTAGGAGGGTTGGAACTACATGATTTCAAGGTCCTTTCCAACCCTATCTATTCTATGATCCTTATCCATCTTCCCCAGGAGGGTTTATTTTCCAGAGAAGACAGGGCTATTGATGTCAAGAGAAATTATTTCACCTGGGACTGTGCTCTGATCCTTTGGGTATACACCATATTTAGTCTGCTGCAGAGAGAAGGTTGTTTCGGTATTTTGTATTTGGCACGCTGATGGGAGTTCCTAGAGGATCCTAGCCTTCCCTTTTTGGGATGTCTCTATCCACAGGTACTACTGCACAAGGCTTTTGGCTACTAGCATGGGAAGGAGGGGGGACAGCTAAGGACTGAAGGTTTGGGGGTGTGAGGAAGGTTTGACAAGGACCAGATCACTCCGTAACCCTTGCAGGGCTGGCTCTCGGCACCCTGTCCTCCTCTCCCCCCAGTTCATTGTGCCTGCTGCCTGTTCTTTCCACTGTATCCTGGCGACTGTTCCCCTCAGCTATTTATCACTTCTCTTCTTCCTTTTATGGACAGAGGGAGGTATTTCTTATATATGATAAAGTATTTACAGTCCTTTCTCAAGAGCTGAGCTCTGCACCAGATTGCGAAAAGAAACTGGAAAATCCTCCTGGAGAGGTGGGAAACAACCCTCTTGTTCCCCAGGGGCAAAGGAGGCTTAAAACAGCCCTAGGCTCCAGATGTCACATAAACACACAGAGACCCAGGGCAACCTCCACCCACACATCCATGCTACATTGGGAATAACCCTCCTCTCCAAAGCATCCCCTGAGTTCAGGGATTAATCTTAGCTCCAAGAAAACGCACTGTCATGGGTGGGAAACCTGTAGTGTGCAGGATCATGACCTACCCTTTTTCCTTCTAGGCAGGGGGCCACTAGGGCGAGGATGCTGCCAAGGCAGGAAGGAGTAAAAGGTCCATTGGCTTGGCTGAACAACTTCACCCTAGGAAAAAGCAAAACCTCTAACCTTGTGAGTTAAGGGCACCACTGTCATGCCTTCCCAAAAGCCAGAACCAGCCTGCTTCCCTAAAGAATGGCTTGGGGCAGGGGCAGCAGCCCAGAGTTAGGCCCTGTTGGAATGAGGTACTTGGCTCAGGCTGCCTTTTTTAACCCAGGTACCGAGAGGATTTTCCAGCAGGACGTGGTTTCCAGGGCCCCTCCCCATTGACAAGATTCTCCTCCTCTATATAGGGAGGCTGCAAAGGCAGTGAGGACTTGGACTGTCCCGGCTGGTGGCTGTACAGGTTCCCGATTCTCCAATTCACTCTCTGCTCCCCTAATTGGAAGCTTGTAAGTACTGCAGGGGCCAGAAATCCCTGCTGGGGACAGGGCTGGGGGCTTAATGCGCACTTTAGCAAGCTGATTATTATGCCACTTTGAAAATAGATTCAGTGAATTAATGTGCAAATAGCATAGAAATTGAAAATGGGAACAGACCTATCAGACATGCTCAAATAGTTTATCCTGACTTGTGTATTTCTGGTGGGTTCTGTTTAAAATGCATTAGGGACTACGCACATTTGAAAGCATGCACAGATGTCCTAGCCTTAGTCACTTCTAACACTGCTATTGCTGAATTGAGCCTTAAAGACACGGGCTGCAGAGCACAAGCTGTGCTCCAAGGCAGTAGCAGCACAGCCTGCAAGATGCTGTGCATTGCTGGATGGAGCAGGTACCCTCTGCAATTAATCATCACACGTGCATTCGGTAATGAAGAAGCCTGGTAGCCTGAGCTGCAGATCTTTCAGTATTTCTACGTTTCAGCCCTTAGGAAGGAACTTAGTGCACTTCCCATGCTGTTTAAAGAAAGTATAATGAAATAAAATAATTAGTTTGTCCGTTACTTGCTCTTTAAACAGGGAAAATGCTTAAAAATGAAAAGAAGAAATGGAAATATTTTCACAAAAATGCCTTAGGATTACATATGCATGTTTTAATATGCGGGGAATAAAGCTTAAGCAAAGATAATCTGTTAATTCATTGAACTACACTAATTCGAGTTGTTTCAAATGTGACATGCATGTTGTTTTTAACGGGAAAGCAAAGCAACAAACTTTTAACAAAATACCATAAGAGGCCAGTAGATGGCAGCATAGAAAGCAGCTTCAGTGTCATCCCAGACCTTCCCTTGCTCCTTTCTCACACATAAATACGTCTCTGTGTGTATGTGTGCATGCACACCTATGTAAATGCTGATATGTATGGGAGAGGCATGTGTATGCATAAGTAAGAAGGAACCCAAGAAATCTGAAATACAAGGGAAATCAGAAGGGTTGTCATTATTATCTAACACATGCATCTCAGTAAAACCTTTTCTAAAATACGCTAACTTTAAAACAAGCCTACCTTCTCTTTCACTCAAAGCTTTGCCCTGCCAGGCAGCTTGCAATAAGACTGTCTAGATAGACCGATGCACTGAACTCCTAAAGTTCATGGGTCCCTCAAGTCACCAACTCAGAGGCTGAAACGATGAACCCCAGAGAGCAAAGCACTTGATTAAGTAGTTGCTTCAGCCCATGGTACTGCTCTGGCTGTATTTGCTCAGATGTAAACAATGATTTTTATTATCTCGTTTGCCATTGACACCCCAGTCCCTAAAAGGTATTTGTTTTGAATGTGTTATCATTACATTTTTGCGGAACAGCAAGTATTGAGAAGAACATCACCATATATGGTAGCATGCATGGATGTATGCGAAGGATCCCAGCTCTTTATAATTCACTGGGACTTATTAGTTGCAAATCAGTTGGCTTTTCTTTTAAGTGTGTTAATTTTAGAAGAAGCCAAGAGCCAGAGATAACTTTCAAACTTGTGCAAAGTCCATTTAAAATATGGAGTATTTATGAATGCTAATGAACATGCAGAATCTGATTTACTTAATAGAGTAACATTTGGGGGTATTTGAAATAGCTGGCATTTTCCAGATAGATCCCTTTTATCTCCATGTGATGCAATTCAAGTCTTTTTTCCTTCTTTTCTAATTTTTACAGTTAATAACACAGATAATAGCCCAGACCAATCTCTTTGGAGTATTAAAAGAGCTATCAAGAGTTCAATCAGAGTTATGTAGTAACCTGCATTAACAGAGACCTCATAGGAGACTGAGGCACTTGCAGACAGTTTGATTAAAGTACGTGGAAAATGCATCAAGAAAAAGCCAACCAAACAGAAAAAAAAAACCCAGCCCTGTGAAATGACTGAAAATGTTCTTTCTTAGAATACAGACTTGCCCTCTTCCATGGTTGAACAACCATAAACTAGTCCTGTTGATACCTCCACAGTCAGATGAATGTGTCCATGATGAAAGTAAGCATTTGAAGGGTGGTCCTGGTGACCGGAGGGAGAGGTGAAAGGCCAGAAGGGATTGATAGCAGTGCTCATAACAAAGCTAACTGTGCTCGGAGCCAGTTTCCCAAAAATCACAAGATGAGGGCTCACCTCTAGATTTTCTTTCTTTTCAAGCAATACTCAGTTTGGTAATTCGGTTAAGTACTGGGAAAGTAAAAGATGAGCAACCTAGAAAGGACATAGTCAAGAACTCCTGTAGCCCAATAAATGCAGGTTGAGTCAAGCAGCAGGTTACTGCTACATGCTTCCAACAGAAACCACTCAGGAGAGGAGGACTTGGTTTCTGAACTTAATTCACATGCTTGGTTATATGGTCCTCTGTTCTGAGAATTATTCCCTGTAGGGCTGTGATAAGCTTTTATACTGACATGCACATCCTGCAGAGGAAGGGAGAAGTATCCTTTATTGTCTGCTTTGGAGATAAGCAGTCCCTCTAAGCTCTGACCTAGGAGGCAATTCTGCTTGGCCAATAACCTTTTAATTAAAATGCACTTCCTGGAGATATTTATACTTTGCCCTTGAAATAATATACTCAGGATAAACTGATTATAAAGACAGCATTCAACTTCTGTCACCAACATAAGAGAAAAGACAGTGATGGTCAGCCTGATGTATCTGCAATGGGACAGCAGAAGTAGGAATAGAAAGTAAGCTGTGGAAGTATGCATGCCCATGTATATGTGAACATTTGGGGTTTAAACAAGTATGACAGATGGATCCAGTTTGGTGTAATTTGGCAAGTTTCTAAGGCAACAAACTTCGTATCAGTAGTATTTTTGTGATCACTTTTCCTCCTTTTTCCTCCTCACTTCCTCAGGATAGCTCACCTCCGAGTATAAAAGTATTTATCCTGGTACATGATTTGGGCTATCATCTATCTAAAAGAATCACAGCGTGGTTTGGGTTGGAAGGGATCTTAAAGTTCATCCAGTTCCAACCTCCCTGCCACAAGCAAGGACACCTTCCACTAGACCAGGTTGCTCCAAGCTCTGCCCAACCTGGCCTTGAACACTGCCAAGGATGGGGCAGCCCCAGCTTCCCTGGACGACCTGTGCCAGCGCCTCAGCAGCCTCACAGGGAAGAATTTTTTCCTAATGAGAAAATCTCCCCTCTGTCAGTTTAAATCCATTCCCCCTGGTTCTGTCACTACAGGCCCTTGTAAGAAGTCTCTCTCCAGATTTCTTGCAGGCCCCATTTAGGTATTTGAAGGCTGCTCTAAGGTCTCCCCTGAGCCTTCTCTTCTCCAGGCTGAACAAGCCCAACTCTCTCAGCCTGTCTGCATGGGAGAGGTGCTCCAGCCCCCCAGACATCTTCATGGCCTCCTCTGGACTCACTTGAGCAGCTCCACATCCCTCTTTTGTTGGAGGCCCCAGAGCTGAATGGATGAGAACCTCTTACCACCTCTTGCACAGATAATATTGATCTCTGTTTCTCTTCACCAGCTCTATAGGCAAAACCCAGGAACTGGCTAAGGGGTAAATTTTGGTGTCTCAGGGAATGTTCTCAATAAGCAATAATGAATCTTTTCCCTTTGCCCGTCTCCTCAATATCAGTCATATGCTGAACCAGTGCAGTTCAGTCTCGATCAGAGACGGATCTAAAGGTTTATTTCCAATTTTTAGTCAGAAAGCTTCAGCAGCTCACTAGTTCAGTGCACAGCACCCCACTAAGACAAATCTAGTTGAGTTCAGAAACCTTCCTTTATTATTAACATGCATTAATTATTTTTCATTAATCTATTAAACTAATAATATTGATTAATCACACTTCATAACTGCATTTCCTTTTTTGCTACAGTGGTACTCAGCTGCTGCTCAAACTTCATCCTCATATTCCAGAAAATCAGTCATGAGAAGTTCTTTTTACACAAATCCATGCTTTCTCCTCATTGTGTTTCAGAGGAGTTATGAGATCCAGGTCAGACTGTCTATTCCCTATTCCTTGGAGGGGGTCTATTCTTACCATGTTTAAACTAGTCAAACACAGTGCTTAGATCTAGGAGATAAAAGCCTGTATTTCCAAGCTCTGCAGTTCATGCCACCTCTTTTACCTTCCAACCTCATCTCACTTTCTAAAAGACTGAATTTAAACAATAAGGTGCAGAAAGTTTTTCATGCAGGAAGTAGGAGAACATAGCAGAATACAGGCAGACCAGCTCTTCATTTCACACTGTAATCTGTGGAAGATGTTTTTGACTTAACATGTAACAAGGAAAGGAAGTTTCCCTTGGTCTTCGGGCAGCAAAACAGCTAAGAACTTTTGAACTGTCCCACTGGTGATGTGCTTTGTAGCAGAACAACAGTTTTACCTTCAGTTGGGTTTTTGAGGTAGATGGTGAGGATGATTCAGCAGTTCGATTTCCACCATCATTGTTTGTGGGCAGCCTCAAAGTACAAGGATTTGAATGTGAAACTCAGCTCTGCAGTTCAGTCTAATTTTTGATGTTTCTGAAAGCAGTACCAAATTCTGACTGATTTGAATGTGCTGTCACTTGGCATTTAGCCATGAGCAGCATGATCTAACCTTCCTGATGCTTCAGGATGACCAGATAGCATCTCTTCTGGGCCTAGGATAGACTGAAATCATCCTGTTCCATTGCTGCAGCTGTTCCTCCCACACTGCTGAGGCAGCAGGGTGGAGAACATGCCTTGCCCATTGCCACCGCAGTGGGAGGAGAGAGGATATAGCAGGCTCCTACTTGCTGCTCTCTGTGCCCCATGCTCCTGGAGCCACAGGCCTAGTGGTGGGGCAGTGCTCCCTTCATTCCCCTGTCCGGCCAGCTTCATCCTGCAGCAGCCAGCTGGAAAGCTCAGCTGGAGAGAATACCATCTCCATTATTGGAACTGTGCAGCTCTACCAGCCCTCTTGGCAACGAGGGAACATTTTCTGCCCTAATCCACACAGAGGTCAAATAGTTTCCCTTGCAGCTCTCTTTCAAGAATCCTCTGGGAGTGAGTGAAGGGCCACATCCTACAGAGCTCCCTCGCAGGGACCCTATGGTGGGGAGCACTGTGCACAGGCCAGCAGCAATCACAGATCCAAGCTGTTAGGGTCTCCCTTATGTTCACCCATACCATCAAACACACTGTGTGTGCATGGATGATTTGGGTAAATTCTCCTGCTGGGGACTTCCAGGCAAGGCTGGTGGCTCTAGAACAAGCACATTTAGAGGAGAGACATTCTTTTTTCAGCTGGGAGAACCATCAAGGGAGTGTGAGGAGCTGGGGCATCTAATTTCCACTGAGTTTCAGTGGGATATCGTCTAAGTCTCTTGGGTGCCTCTAAAATCCTAGTTTTGTTTTTAAGCTTCATGTCACCTTCTGCATGATCCATGCTTCTCTACCAGACCCCTCACACAGTCTGGCCTTGCAAAAAAACATTAATCTGTGGGAAGGCTTCAGGGACGAATACTTGGAAACCAGTCTCTGATACTTCCCAAGCACAGGATGTCAGCTCCCCAAGCTCCCGTAAGATTCATGTTTGTTTGAATGCTGCAAATATGAATTTCATTCTCAACAAGGAAATAAAACAGCCTCTGTCTCCTAGAGATGTTTTTCTTGGGCATGCACACTTCCCCGCTCCCCAGTGTAGCTCCTGCCCAGCTCCCCTCTCTACTCCACTGCATGGCAGGTTTTCTGATCAGCACCACTCTTCTGCCCTGTAGCAAACCACAAGTAGTCCTCTTTTTATGCCTTTGCTCATTTAGAGCTGTCTCCCCCATACGGCAGAGCAGAACACTTACGAAAGTTCTAGCATTACCAGCACACATCTTGCAGCTACATCCTAACTGCTGATGGCCAGAGCAGGAGAGAAGCTGCTTCTTCCCTCTCAAACATGGTGCAAAACAGACAGAACTTTCCCGGAGCAGATACATCAGGCTACTTTATCCAAGTGTGACTGCAAGATGCTGTTTTATGCATGTGCAGCTGCATGATGCAGATGTATCACCCTTCCAATCTGAACATCATGGTTCAGAGTATCTAACAGCTGATGCGATTTCCAGGCTTGTTTTATGTCTTTTCTCTCTCATGTGGTAGATGTTCACTCCTC
The DNA here is from genome assembly GCA_026283785.1 of Coracopsis vasa. Classification (NCBI taxonomy): domain Eukaryota; kingdom Metazoa; phylum Chordata; class Aves; order Psittaciformes; family Psittacidae; genus Coracopsis; species Coracopsis vasa. The sequence continues at coordinate 20,310 of JANHGB010017073.1, forward strand.
AGAAATCATCAGCTCCCACTATCTGAACCATGAAAAGGGAATAACTAAATTAATCCTCCTTCACCAGCAGTACTAATAACTTTTCCCATTTTTTCTTTTGACCTTTTCATAATCTTATTCTTCTCCAAATTAAATGGTATTAAAGTGATTGGAAATAGTCCTTTGCACGAACAGCTTATTTCTGTCTTTTCTGGAACATAGCCTGGGAACTGCTCTTCCACCAAGTATTTCATTATTACATTGGTATTTCAGTAGACATTGAATAGTATTTGGGGGTAAGAAATTTTGCATGCATCTGAATTCGTTTAACTTTGTGATTGGCAAGACAGGAGGATGCAGAAAGCTGTTCAGCTGGTAGTCTTGGTGCAGTTCTGACAGTCTCATTCCACAGACATTAGTCAGGCCTTACTTTTCTCTCTGATCTTCAGTACAGCATGGTGGTGTACGCTGCCCAGGTGTCCTCATTTGGTTTAATGCCATGAAGCTTATGATTTCAGACACAGTAACAAAGGAATGGGAATATGAACACAGGTACTCTAAGGTATCTAAGCTTGCACGCAAAAGCATCTGAACCTGTGGTGCTTTGGATCTAGCTCATGACAGATTTGACATAAGTGTTTTGCCTGGGAGGTCTCCATATTTGCCTCTTTTTACAATAGAATATTTTGTTTCCTCAGCAGGTGTCTACTGAGTCAAAATGGCTCAAAAACCTCTCAGCGACGATGAGAAATTCCTCTTTGTGGACAAAAACTTCATTAACAACCCACTTGCCCAGGCTGACTGGTCAGCAAAGAGACTCGTTTGGATTCCATCAGAGAAACATGGATTTGAAGCAGCAAGTATCAAGGAAGAGAAAGGGGATGAGGTGACAGTTGAACTGGCAGAAAATGGAAAGAAAGTGACACTGAGCAAGGATGACATCCAGAAGATGAACCCTCCAAAGTTCTCCAAAGTGGAGGACATGGCAGAGCTGACTTGCCTCAACGAAGCTTCAGTGCTGCACAATCTAAGGGAGAGATACTTCTCAGGTTTAATTTATGTAAGTAGAATCAAACACACACATGGCATTTCCTATTGCATGCTACCATGTCCCATCACAAGCGAGGTGGATCCCACCACTGTCAGTGATAAAGTCCTTGTGTGTAACACTGCTATGCATGTACTAACCCCTCAGTAATGGTATCCTAAACCAAAAATGTATTTAATCCACTTTATTCCCCATGACTCTCCTGCTTCTTTACTAAATTAAAACACATGAAGGCTTCTTCCCCAAAACTTGCTGTTTCTGAAAGGGTATTATTGGTTTGAAAAGTACTCTTTGATAGCTGAATAACACCTCAGGCCTGCTGTTTGAAATGAAAAAAATACAAAACCCCAAACAATGGGGACATTTGAACGATTTCAACATAAACCCAAACAAGTTTGCAGTAACTTGCAAAAAAGAACATATGGAAAAGCCAAATGATGAAGTCTCAGGCAAAACTCCCACTGAAAGGCAGTAGACAAGTTTTGGTTTGGTGGGTGCTTGAGTAAAACCTTAGTTTGAATAAATTAATCAACCCACTGGAATTCAAGTGAGAGCAGTCATAAGCACCAGTGTGTTACTGAATCGAAGTCATGCATCCACTAACTTTTTTCACCCCCACCACTGTTGATCAATTTACAGATTAAACAGGCCTGGACAGAGTGTAATCCCTATGTTAATATGAACTAAGGGCAAGATTATTCTGTCTTCTAGTCCACACAAGTATATTAACACAAGCACTTTTTGACATTAATAACCCTGTAACCTATCTGCACCAACAGCTAGCAAACTGCAGAGTAAAAAAGCCCAGAAAGTTTCCATGGAACTTAGCTGTTACCTTTGATTTTACCAGGAGGACCCTTATGCTCTGCTGTAGAAAAATAATTTACAGTTTCAATCTACAAAAATTTTATTTGCATGACAGACCACTGATGAACGAAAGAGAATACAGAGTTTAAGTAACAAGGTTTTAGAAGCAGAAGTAGAGCTCTCATTATTAATATGAGGAATGTTAAATCGGAAAGTAGGAAATGAAGCAGAAAATAAGATAGTTATATATAGTACAACAAAGGAACTATTTAATTGTTATGCATAACTTCAAAGAGCTAAGCTCAAGATTTTTCCTTCAGGAATGTACTAACACAAGCATCATCAAGATTCCTGAAAGAAGATAGATTTTCTGTCCATCTTTTCAGTACTTGAGTTTATTGCGGGTGAACACATGGATCTATGTGCTATTAGAACATGCAGCATTAGTTATTAAATAGATTTTTTCAAAAACTTTCTGCATTGTTGCAAATCTGGAAGTAGAAGAATAGTGGGATAAAAAGTGTGGGACTTATTTCTTTGCTGTTGTTCTCAGCAACGGTATGCAAGGAAGTTCTGGGATTTCCAACCTGTTTACCTTGTAGATTTTTTGGTGGAATTTTCACTTTCTACAGGAAGAGAAAATTCATTTCCCAAAGTGGATAACACAATTAGAAATCAAATTGCTCTTCATGGAGACAAAAATGAAAGGGTATCTGAAATTAAGTTTTCTCTCTCAAGAGACTAGATTTTAAGATGGTGGTAAATTAACAGCTATAATGAAATTATTTTTACTTGTATTGAAACAAGATATTAGCATTTTCAGTAACTAAACCCCATTAAAACTATCCAGACCTACTCAGTGCTGCCCTGCCCAGAGACTCTCAGACCCTTTGAGGAAAAAAAACCCATAGGTGGCATCTAAACAGAATTTTACTCTCATCCAGTTGCAAAACTAGCTTTAAAACAAGCATCTCCTGACTTTGCCATGCAATGCCTCCATTGCCTCCTTCAGAGTCCCACACATACAAAGAAAAAATGACCTTTACATTTTTCCCTTTAGAGCACCACTGATACAAATGGGGATTCCAAATTCTGGTAAAGAAAAAGTCAACTAGATGAAAGAAAAAAAGAAAAAAAATAATATTTAATATAATATTAATATAATATAAATAATATTTATATTAAATATTATTAAATAAAAAGATTCAGCACAGAAATTCAGAATGACTGTACACTGGAGAAACACCCTTGCCTTTTCCGTCACTACATAATTAAATGACAACAAGCTTCTTGCTCTTCTAACTCATGTTTCACACTACTCAGAACAGAGTCTTCCTTGTCCACACACAAATTTGACCAAAAATGACTACATAAACATCAATAAAATAGCAACACAACTTCAGTGGATCTGAGAGTAGAATCAAGTTTCTTGTGCCTGTATTCACAGGCACCACTAATTCAGTTTTCACCTACAAGTGCAAAATGCTTTCTTAGATATAGAAAGCTATATATGCATATTGGAACCAGAGATGAGATTCTTCTTCCCAAACCTAGGCATTTACAATGCAGATGTGTGTATTTGTGCCAGTCTCTCTTAAATACCCATCAGCAGGGGCTGTCCAAGGGATGCACAAGCTCAGCACTCCTATAGACACTATCCTTAATAGAGCAATTTGATTTCTAATTGCATTTTCCACTTTTGGAAATCGATTTCCTTTTCCTGTAGAAAGTGAAAATACCACAAAAAAAAAAAAATCCACAAAGTAATTCTCAAATCATGTTCTCCAGAGGACTTCCAAACCCTCTAGGAAAAGATGCAGCTGGGGATCCCGCTTTCTGGATAGACTGTGTCCCAAGGAGGTGATATAAGGCACAGAAACTTACCCCACATACACTTGCAATGACTTTTGCCCTGCTTTAGTAACTTGCTTCTTGCGCCTCAAAGTAAGCTCTTCAAAGGTATGCTACAGTATGCCTGGCTGCGCAAACAGCCCTGCATGTGTCTAGTCAGGCAAATGCTTAGAACTCTTAGGGAAGGGAGGCCTAAACAGCTTCCTGATTTCAAAATTTAATCTCCTATTATTTTACTTGGTTGGGAACGATTAGTTTATACAGTAAATCCATTTCTACTGAAGGAAAGGCCTTGCTAACTTTTCCTTAAGGGCCTTGGTGGTCTTTTCAAGTCTATTGCTCTGGCAACACCAAAGCTCATTTTGACTCGATTAGCACAGAGTTTCCTTCTGAACTCCAGCATCAATGAAAATCCAGCACAGCAATTATCTGGCTTCCACATCAAGGGATTTAGCTTGAGAACATTAAGAACTCGCGAAGATCTTGAGCTTGATTTTCTTGTTATCTGACTTGAGACTACGGTGTTGCAGTCACAACCTGAAACAGTAGGAGAGGTCCTCATCACCACCCAGAGCACCCCAGGCATTCTCTTGTCCAGCATGTAGCACCCAACCTGCTCCTTGCTGCTAGAGGCTGATGGATGCTCTTGCTGTGTTTGCTGAATACCATATAAAGTCCTCAGGCTGCGCTGAGACAGATTTGTGCCATTTCCTATTATGGTCAGGAAAGGGAAATCCCTGTGCCCAGAGCCAAGCTCCCCGATGCCATTTTACAGTGCTGCGCTGCAGTGTTTGAGACACCAAGGCAGCTTGAGCCCTCCCTAGACACAGCCCTGAGATTAAGACATGGCAGCAGCTGCACTCCACAAAGCACGTGTTTACAGAGCAAGGCCATAAAAAATAGAATTAAAGATCCCAAACCACTTATGCCTTAATCAGAAGAGCATAATTACATTATTTCAGGGGTTTTTAAACTGGCTTGGTTTTAACACTAGCAGCCGTAGGCCGGTTTAAATATTACAATACCCCTGCAATTATAATCTCATAGCTTCATATTTTTTTTATTTGGGGGGGAGGTATTTTTTTATATTTTGAAGGGAAAACCATTGCAAATTGCTTACTTTTAGTAACTGCTTATGAAATATGGCTCACTGTCTATTATCATATACTTGTGAAATGGCACCCACCACCTATTATTATATACTATTATATCTACTCCATTTTAATAGCAGCATTGCAAGATAAAGTTAAACACAAAAAAGCACCCCAAAACCAACTAACAAAACCTGGTGTAGAGCTGGCAGCTGGTAGCCAGGGTTCTTGTTTATGTATATATTTTTATATTAATACCTTCATTAAACTCTAAACAAACCACACTTTTCCTTAAAATTCTTACAGATATAGTCATGTAGTGAAGGCATGACTATCTGTAAGACATCTGTTTGAAGCTTGTTGAATTTTTTTCCAAGGATTCTCATCCATCATTATTGTTATGTGATATCCACATCAGCTTTTTTTAAAAAACCTTTTTCTAACATCAATCCAGGCTTCTTACCTTGGATTTCAGTTTACAAAATTTGACGCCTGAGCAGAGGACATGTGCTGGTATGAAAATACACAAGAAATATGAATTATTACAGCTGCTACATCATCACAGATAAGGGCAATTCACCATGTACTGAAAATAACTGAAGTTAAGAAGCCCCAGCATCAGATCATGGTGTTTCTATAGACTGCAAAATTCACACACTTTCTGGCAGTTAGTTTTTTAGAAACAACTATTTGGAAAGCACCCATTCATGTACATTCATTTGTTGCACTAGCCAGAATACAGAAGAAAGTTATCTGCTAAAATCCTGTCGGCTTGATGCAGCTGATGCCTGTATCTCAGACTAGGCACACATGTGATATTAATTCAGTTTTTATTTGCATTTCCTTGCAGACTTATTCAGGTCTCTTCTGCGTCGTGATAAATCCATACAAACAGCTGCCCATTTACTCAGAGAAGATCATTGACATGTACAAGGGAAAGAAGAGGCACGAGATGCCACCCCACATCTATGCTATTGCGGACACAGCCTACAGAAGCATGCTGCAAGGTAGGAGTGTTCAATTCTGCAGTTATTAGACATCACTGCCTACTAATGTGGGAGAAAACACCTTATAGCTCCACGTGTGCTCCTGTAAGAAGCACAGCCAGAACAGATCTGTTGCGGAGGACAACACAAGCTTTCTAGAAGTTTCAGAGGAATTCTTTGGCAGGAATGGGAATCCACAAACACTGTGACTCAAAAAGGAAAAACAATCCTTTTACCCATCTATGTTGAGGCATGTGGGAAGGTTTCAAAGTCAAGCAAATAGTTTTGGCAAATACGGGCATGGAAAATGCTCCCTCTCCACCAGTGGAGACTATTCCAAAGTTAGCTGCTAGCACTGCTGTATCTGTCAGCGTTGCTCCACTCTCTCTCTTTCCTAGCAAACTGAGTTCAAATAATGTTTTGGAGCTAGTTTTGTTACAGTCTCATGCTTTGGAGCCCCGAGTTGAGATGTGCTCTGTTTTCTAACAATAATGCCAACAAGCAGCAATGGGAAAGCAGTCAAGCCCCATATGGTACAAACAAAACCTTTCACAGTGCTCTCCTCCTCCTGCAGGTGCTGCTGACAGTGTGAGAGGGTTTGCTCTGAGAAAATAATCATAATTTAGGGCCAAAAAAAGGTACTACTGATGAATGTATGAGGCTGTGATGCCTATAGACTACAGGGACACAACCGGTTGCCATCTCACAGCGACTTCAGGTGCCCCAAGAAACTAGAATGCTACAAAACACCTTGAAATTTAAATGCTCTCATTAGGAGCCTGATCCTGCAGAAATTCTGGCTGGTGACTATGGCTCAGCAGGGTCACACCTTGGCCTTAAAGTTTAGGGCCTTCCAGCTTGGAAGTTAAGGATTTAAGGCTCACGGATTTTAGATCTGACTCGTGAAAACAATTAACAGCATCTTGAAATTTCAGCTTAACAGCTAGTTTAGTACCTGGCATTGATTTCTTTGTAATATTTACAAACATACCCAGAACAGTTTCAGAGAAACTTGTCCATTCAAAACCACTGTGCACTTCATCTGACTATGCAAATGAAATCACACAGTATTTCTCCACGTGCACAGCACACTGTACTCACAAGGATTGCAGTACTCCTGTACTTGTCCTACTTGAAATATGAACTTGAGGAATTCACTGGAAGTTACAAGTGGTCAGTTTGGCATATCATAGTTAATTGTTATTTTCTAAACCATGATTTAGACTAGATAAAGTCCTTCCCCACAATGAAAAAAGATTGTTTTATATGTGTGGGCCAGGCCCTGAAATCCACAGAATTACAATTGCCCTATCCCAGGCAGATTTCTACTGGCTGAAAATGCCAAAATAAAGTTTTGTCATTTTTGTAATTCAACTCTAAACCCAGAGAGCTAGGTATCTGCTTCACAATGTCAATTTTTTTCTTCCTATGGCTTATATAACATTTATTTTCTGGAGCTATTTTAGTTCCTTTATTTGAGTGCATCTCAGAAGGCAGAGCCACGCTGCAGCAGAGAAGGAGGATCAATAAAGCAAAACCAAAAGACATCTGGAAAACAGACCTTTCTCCATACTATAACAGCAGAATTATTCAGGAGAATGGGCATATAAAATAGGATTGATGGGGCAGGTGCTTTTAAAATAACATGATTCAGTAAACATAATATTTGATGCAAGCACAGTTATAAGAAACTTACTTGGCATAAGATCATCCTACTAAGCCACAGTCACATATCCATCTTCCAGATCATCTCTTGAGCTCTGTGCTCTGCACCCAGCACTGTCCAGAGTCCCGAACAAGGCCTTGAGATCAAAGCAGTCTTCTTCCTTCAGATTCTTTATTTAAGCTGTAAGCCTTGCAGGAAAGCTCTGCAAGAAGCTCCTGGCTACTGCAGGTCATTAGCAGTGTTCTCATTCAGCTGTGCGGGATGCTGCTGCTTGTCCCTAAAAATGAGATAGGGAAAAAAACCATAACATAATACTACAGCCTGTGCTGAAACAAGACAATTCTTTTGGCCTTACAGTACATGAGTTTTCTACTTAACATGAAGCTAGTATCAGCATAGACCAGCCTGATACCTGCAGCACAAGAACATCTTTCTCTCTTCCTCTGTCATTGTTTCCTGTCCTTCCTAATATGCTCTCCCAAGCAGTGATGAAGCCACTGGAGCTGGTCTGCCCTTTGCTGTGGTCATTAACTGCACCTAGGACAGCCTGGGCTCAGCTGTGTCTTCCAGGCTGGACGCTGGGAGAGGAGGCAGCCAAGAGTGCATGCTTCTCCTTATTCACTTGTTTAATGGTCATAATAATTTTCTGTCCCCACTAACTACCGGGGGACCTTTACACCCCATTATTCATAGCTCCCTTTGCAAGGAATTCTTCTTGACAGCAGAGAGGAGTGGGAGAGCAAGTAGAAAGAAAAGAGAAGGGAATAGCTCATCAGTAGAAGCTTTAAGAGCTTGTTCCACCACCTCCCAACCTAACCACGCACAGCTGGCAGAGCAGCCAGAGAGCAGTCCCACGAGATCTTGAATCACAGACCCAGGACACCCACACTTTACTTGCCTCTTTACTTGCACATGCCATGTTGGAGTCTCTCCATCTCTGAAGAGGGCCCCTGCTGGTTTTAAAGTTGTGCTTTTGTTTGTAAAAATGTACTCATGTTTTGTGTATAAAACTAAAGCAAACCGCAGAATAACTCTTGTTATTCAGCCAAATTGTATTCATATTGGAGTGGTGAAAGTGGGTGTCAACATGATTGCGTGTGTGCACACGCAACACATACAGACATAGAGAGCTTCATAGTTTTTTGTAAGTGTATTTACAAATGGAATATAAACAGAAAATCTTGTTCATAAACATGGATCAAGGCACTGGATGTTTTCTCTGTGAAATTTCAGTGTTGCTCCTTATCTGGGAAACTTGCATAGTTTCTTCTTGCCAAAGTAAAATGTATCTTAGATTCATGAGACTGAAGAATTATGTTCTGGTACTTCATGGTCAGGGCCACTTGGCCAAGAGCAATCAGCTTGCTCAGATATCGCAGGGAACCTTTATCTTTCAGTGAATCAAGCCTCAGTGTCTGCAGATCGCTGGTCTTATTGCAGGCTCATCTGAGAATCACAGCCCTTCACATTCCCACCTCCGCTCTTGGCACAAACATCCAACAAAAAAACATGAGCTGTGCACACTGTGCTCCTCCTCTGCTTTAGAGACTTACTTGGTTACTTTATTAATTAGGGATGATGTTTAAGTCCTATCAAAGTTTTTCTGTTAATATCACTTAGCCATGGTTAACAGAAATCAGATAATTGGACTTTTCTTCCAAACATGCAGAAAAGCTGACAGCTCACAGGACACAGGAATTAACAAAGATGTTGGCTGGGCAGAGATAAAATTTCCACTTGTCTCAAGTGGTTTGGAGGGCCTAGAACCCTTTTACAAATCACAGTCATGCTGTCTCATGCTCAAACTGGGGTCCTCGATGTCTTGTTGAATCTACTGATTACCACATCACTAATGCAGTATGATCATTGCCCAGACACAGCCACTGATGTACATTTAGAGCTAAAACAAGAATAAACTTTCTCCATTTTAACCTAGAAGATTAAGGGAATATAACATTCCATGAGAGCATTTTGTGTGTGTGTGTGTGTCTGTCCCCGGGAGCTACCACGCTGACCTGGGTCTCACTGACCGTCCATACACACTAGCTAGTTGACTACTGCGACACTTAGAGACTATAATCACAAGAAATCTCCCTATGGTTCTGCACCCACATCTTTCTCCTGTGTATTGGATGAAGTAGCTTCCTGGTGGCACAGCTGCCATCCAGTAAAGATGAGTAATTCTGGTGCCTTCTGCCATCTTCCCTGCATGCAGCAAACAGCAAATAAGTGATAAACAATACAAATGTGGAAAGTCCAATTATATAGCAGTAATAATAGCTATAAAGTTTTTATGTGGACAATTAGGCTTTTTTTATGCTTTCTGGCAATAAATCCGTATGGAGAAGTTATAGCTTTCTGCAGAATCAGGAAGGTTATCTATTTTCTGCAAAGCAATTTTTATACAAGCTTGGGTTAAAGATGGAAAAACAAACAACCTGGTAGTTACTGGGAGGTATGGGAGGGAAACACAGTTCCCAAGATCTTAGAAAAGGAGACTGCTGTGAAAAGCCATCTATTTATTTAAGTGTCCTTAGCAGGACTGTACAGAAATGTCCCCTTCAGGCAGCGCAGTTATTAACAAATGTAAAGAAGCAGTAAGCGAGTGCTGGAACATGATTTCAGTCTGTTTTTTTCCTTTTATGGTAAAGCTGCCAACTTGCTGCTTCATTGTGATAAACAATCTGATTTTGTTTGTGATTAAGCAGAGCTAGCTGGTCTATCAGGAGCAGAGGGGCATCTGATCCTTACAAGCAGTCTGGAGGTGTCTGGTGAAAAAGCTAAGCAGATACAAGGGAAGAAAAAGGTCAACTGCATGTTAAGGAAAGCTGCTGGGGTTTAGGATGTAAATGTAGATCTCTATGCTATTGAAAAGTGAGGAGAAACATTAAAAATGTCCAAAGCATCTCATGGTAACACAGGGGGTGGGTATGATGGTCTTCTAGGTAGTGTCAAATTTTTAAAAAGACATTAATCAAAAAGATGTTGGAATCTAGAAGATAAATCTTGTTACTTTTTAAGACCCAGGAATTATATTAAAGGAGTTTTATTCATGCAAGTCATTCTCTGCTGATAGATCGACCCACATAAAGTTGCATACTCCCAAAGTAGGGCACAGTATTTCCTATGCAGAATAAAACATTCCAGAACAGAAATAAGAGTAATTGAATGGGACACCCCTTGAAAGCAAATGAGGCCAGTATCTGCAGCTCAAGCCATAACAGAATAGGATTAAATCTCCTGGTACGTTTCATCCTTAGCACTGCAATTTGTTAAAACTGCTGAAGGAAATAGAGTCACATCTGGAATTCTCCCTTCATGAGAGCACACAGGACAATTTGTCAGCAGGAGGTTTCACAATACAGGCTGCACAGTTTAGGATGCAGGGCTGAAAGCTTTGAGACTTCATATGATCACCAAACACAAGGGAAGTTAGAAGAGGGTAAGTCCAGCAACCAGAAGAGAAGCTTGAGAGAATACCGTGAGGTTGTTCACCTGCAGAGAACAGGCAAATTGCACTGGTCCAGTCCCAGCAGCCTTTCACAGTACAAGAGAAAGCTGAAAGCAAATAAATGATGTTTATTTTCCCTCCAAGAACACCCAACAGCCCTCAAGCAAGTTTCTGTCAGTCAGAGTCTCAAAGAGCTTTCACCAGAAGGCATCCTTGGAGAGCCAGCAACCACCTAGCAGTCCCTGCTTTCAGTTTGATTCCTTCCATGACCAAAGACCCATCATTCCTTCCATTCGCCTCTTATTCCTATTTCTGCAGGATTTGTTCCCTGTACCTGCATGAGGAGCTGGGCTAATCAAGTCCAAAGAAACTCAATAACTCTGGCTTGGCTTGCACAGCCTGTTCTCTATCCCGGGGGCAGTGGGTGCACCTTCTGAGCTTCCTAATCCTTCCTCTTCTCTTACATTTCAGCAAAGCTGCCCATACACATGCACTCATGCAAACCCGTGGGGTGGGCCAGTTTATGATATACCTTCAGGAGGGGCTTTTGTCTTTCTGGGGAGCAAAAGAAGGGCAGTAATGGGCAGCCAAGAGTAGTGAGAAAACACTTGGCTTGGAAGAGACCAACTTTTTCTGATGTTCCCTGAGCTCAGAAATTCCACTGGCAACTCTGTATCAAGGAGTCACTTTTATTTTCTTTGCGGTATTTATGGGTTTGTGATGCAATATCAATATATGCCCATGGTTTCTGTTTACCCAACAGTGTATTTTTAGGAGGAGTTCTACCATGTTACCACGTTTTTAATTTAAAAGAAAGCCAAGCTCGTATCCTGCAGTGAAAAATAAGCACAGCTCACAGCAACTCTACTCCCAGATTTTTATGTGGAAGTGTCCTGCTGTGCTGATTGCAGACAAATGTCTCCAATGGAAACATAATGAGTCATTTTACACCAATTTACTGAATAAAGCAGTTCAGTGGCACCATTTGCCATGTGAGTGATCCATAAAGCAGTTAATGCTACAGCTGTCAAGGAACTGGGAGTAAACCAATTGTTTAATATCAATCCCAGCCATAGCAGAATCCTCCACTGCTTTTCCTAGACTGGCTGTGGCCCACACAGCAATTACAACTTGCAAGCTTAACAGGTCAAATTTATCTCCGTTGTCTTTACACAGTACAGAAAGCTTCTTTATCTCATGATATTTATTAAACTCAGGGCCAGCGATAGGGGCAAGCAGTCAGACAGGTAACCCTGCAAGTCACCCCATACAGTGAATAAAAGAAGGAGTTCAAGTCTTGACCTCTGATCAGATGCTCCATGGGCCAATACTGGTGCTGTATGTGCTAAATGACGAGCCATATAGAAGCACTTGCTTCTGCCTTAATGGTCTGCCGCTGGTCTCACATTTGTAAACTATGCACACTTTTCAAAGATGTATTTGAGCTGCCTGGGAATTTATGTTCCTAAGTCAGAAGATTTTTCTACAGTCTGTACAAGGCAGTCTGTGACAGTCTCACCCAAAGAACGGCCAACTTCAATGCCAGGGCAGGTTGCTCAAGAGCCTTGTTCAAGTCTACTTCCAAACAGCTCCAAAGGTGGAGATACCACATCTCTCTGGGCAACCTGTCCCAATGTTTGACCATTCCCATGGTGAAAAAAATATCAAAGAATCATACAATAATAGATTGTTTGGGTTGGAAAAGACCTTACGGATCATCTTGTTCTACTTCAGAACTGTCCCAGCAAACACACTAGTCATGCATCTTTACATAGATGGCAAATTGTAAAGCCTCATTACCACAGGCTTTTCTGTAAGTCTTGCTTCAATGTAGCTTTACAAAATAGTTCAGCATTGTTGAGCTCATTATAAAACCTGAGTGGGTGTTTATTGTCCATCACAGCCTAGAGATCTTAGCCTAAGGTCAGCCTTTTGGTAGAAAATTCTATGTAAGGATTCTGAAGGTAAAGAGAAACTGACTCCAAAAGCATAAGCAGGGAGGAACACTGCAAGAGCAGGTTATGCATGTAAAACTAAACCTTCCTGCAGCACTGAAGCTCACTGGACGCTGCTGTGCAGAAACCTCTCACATGCCTCACACAGTAGAAATGGAGATTTTGGCCCACCATTTCATAAATGTTGATCTAAAATGTGTTTGATGGTCCTGTTCACAGTTAAAAGCATGAAGAATACTTAGGTACTTGTTGACATGTTGTTGAAAAATATGTGAACTATCTTGTTTTATCTTGTTCTTTGAAGAACATCTCAAAGAAACTAACGTCCTCTTGATAAAAGTTGTCTCTCAGTCTGAAATGAAACAGAGTACGTTATTCTGGTGTTTGAACTGCTCTGCTTTCAAAATTCAAAGCTTTGCATGATCAGCTTAAAACATTTTAAGTTTTGATGCCTTATCTGTCCAGATTTTGTCTCAAGTGGGCTGCTGGCCATGCTTTACAAGCATTTACAAGTTTCAGGTTGGAAATTTTCAGTTATAATCTTCTTATAGAGAGCCTGATCTTTCTGCTGTCCTCATTACAGTTCATCTCCAATGGAATTTACAAAAACTAGTTTTGAACTCCTAACCTTATATTCATTTTTGGTACAAAATAATTCCATTAGAAATGATTATTTAAATGCGAGGGCAAATTATATAAGGTATGAACCCAGTACTTTTGACTAATCATGGGTGGCCAGATTTTGGAAGCTGTAGGCTATTCAATGTAAATATATAAATATATATTATATATATATTTATATATTATAACTTACATGTATTTATAACTTATAAGTGCTCCTGTCAGGACAACCATTTTCCCTAACTAATGGATTTAATTATTTGTATTCACAGATCGAGAAGACCAGTCTATCCTGTGCACGTAAGTAAACTATTTTAGTATTTCTCAACATTACAGTGTCTGTCTGTCATGTCTGTCTTCATTCAAAATTGATTCAAATTCTGATGGAACAGACATAGTCTCCTCACCTTCAGTAAGCTTGAACTCCAGTCCTAAATCTGCTCCAGTAGATGTAACTGTTGATAAAATAAAGAGCAGATATAAGTGTCGTAGGAAGTCTTTAAGGCACAAAGTTATTTCTTTAAATTGACTTTCTGAATTTAGAGGTTTAAGAGTTTACAATGAACAGCTGGAGAGTGTGGTTGTAAAACTGTGTGTAGAGAGAACAAGGGATTTTAGAAGGTTCCTAGAGGAAGCAGAAACTGAGGAACTGAAAAAACTGAGGAACACAGAGCATCCCAGATAGTTACCATACTGTTTTTCATTTTTAGCTGTTGGTGGCTCACCACAACTTCTTAATTCAGTTGTCATTGCCAAAAAGTGTGATCGTTCTTGCTCATGCTGTTGTTTTGTGCTGTTTGCATATACTATAGCTAGAAGGGGAAAGGCTTAGTACCTCCCTGCTGGCAGAGGCCACCCCTGAGCTGTGCACAAGGCAGGGCTGTGCTGCCTAAAAGGGCTCAGCAGCATGGCGCAGGCTGGACATTTCTGCAGTCTGTATGTTATTGGTTTAGGCAACAGTGAAATATCAGCTAAGCCAGCCCTGTTTTGAACTCTGAGTTTTCCATGTCTGGGCTTGCTGAAGGCCGCCTCTTTGAGTTTCGACCTGCCAGTGCTCAGAAAGAGCCAGCATGGAGGTTCAGTATCATGTGTCAGGCAGTGATTTCATTGCAATAAGCTTTACTTTGCACAACTTACTACTCCTCAAAATCCCATTGGTTTATCATCCCTACCTATTTTGCAGAAGACTCAGACTGTTGAATTGGGCAGAGATCTCCTATCTGACCTTCACTTTTGACCATTTCTCCATTGCTCTGCTGCTATTTAGTTGGTTTTATTTACTTGAATGACATCAAGGATGCCTTTGACACAATTTTGTGTTTGTTGTATTAGGCATCTTTCAGTTTTCCTGATCAGAGGTAGGATTTAAATCTGTGTAAATACTAATTATTGTTTGCAGAACATGGCATGTATATTATTTATAGCAGGTTCGTGCAGTGATGCTGTAGTCTGTCAAATATTGTAATCATACATAGTCCCAGACTGAACTGGTTTTAGGTGAAAATGTTCTTGTTCATGCTGTTGTTTTGTGCTGTTTGCATGAAAATGTGGCTACTGACTGACTAAATATATATTTACACTATAGTTTTAAAAAAGCAGTGCTACTGATCACCAGCCATACAGTTACTTGGGAGTGCCAGGCTGCCTGGATAAAATTATCACCTAAGGAAAAGTAAAAATTCCATACTGTATCTGGTACCACAAGGGCAAGCATAGCTCTAACCTCTGTGTAATATGTAACTATAGCAATCACAGATCTGTCCAAAAATGCTTAGATACTAAAACAAAATATAAAATTTCTGCAGTGATGAAATAAAAATTGACCATCATGTTCTTCCCAGGATAAAACATGTCATGGTAATGTAGACTAATTTACAATATGCATTTCCTCTTTCTATTCTTGTACTTTAGTTTATTTTTCCACTGGTAAACCTTCAGATCTTTTTTTAATTTTCTTCTTTTTTCAACTTTTCTTTAAATATTAGGATTTTTAAGAAGGGAATTTTCTTTTGCAAATCTATGCCTTTTGTTCATGAAAATCCATTAAAGGATCCATTTCTGACAGCTACCTTATGCTGAAAATACCCTTTTTTTACCTGGCCAGCTAAGCTGGAAACCCACGTTGTTCCACACCAGTAATACATGAAATAGAATGAAATGTCTTTCCCATTTTGAAAACAGCCACTGAAAACATTAAGTGATTTATTGAGATGTTTAGAATAAGTGCTGTACGTTGGATAGACATCGTGAGCCATAGCTTAAAACAGTCCTCACACGTCTTTTAAATGAAAAAGATTAGTCAAGCTAAAACCAGTATACACAACTTACACCACTACTGGTTTATCATCCTTGTTGGCCTTATTTGGCTGTACAGAACGCAGAAAGTTCACTTGGCTTTCAGCTGGGCAGCTGTCAAATGGAAGCAATTTGCGTTATTTTATAGAATTATTAAGAAGTCTAATGAATTGTCTTTTTGCCTAAAATATGTAACAATAACTGAAGACTTCATGGCATTGATCAGCTGGGATATTCTCTTTAAATAGCTACAGACTCAAACTTTCCAAGGCCTGGTACATAAACTGTAACAAATGTAGTTGTAAGGATTCATATATAAGTAGTTGTGAATGCTGCCAAAAACTCACTTTTGTTTAGTGATGCTGTAGTGTAGACTCTTGCATTCTTTCACATATTTCTATCCATCTCCCACAAATAACTTTTTAACCTTATGGGAATTCAGCAGGGTTATGAAATAATACTGGTATGAAAATGCAAGCAGGGATTGTGCACCTCATTTTTAAGTGCTTTGTGCTGTGTACTTTGTACTACTTCTACAAGGTTATTCCATTGTTAGTGGAGCTAACCTGGAAACCAAAGGCCTGGTGGGATGCTGAGTGCCTGGGACTTGACTGAAATGCTGCTGGGACACAGGCAGGGGCATAGATCTGAGAACTAGGCATGGTTCCATATTTCTGAGTATAAATATACCCATTCTCAGGTCTTCACCCTCAGCTCATTGAACCTACCCTCATGTGGTTAAGTATTGTTTACATTCTTTTTCAATCCTTGCCCTCTGTGTGATTAACTGTGGTATGTTTAAAATGTTCCATCTGTCTTTAATGCTCATGGGTTTTAGTGCTTCCTCAGAATTCGCTGTCTTTCCTAGATCTCATTACTTCATCTACATTTTATTAATAACTACACACATACTGTCTTTGATCTGCTGTCCTCTGTGCACACATCCTTTCTGCTGTTAGCTCATTTTCATGGGCAGCATCACTGAACATCCTCTCATCTCATTCCCTGCCAATTGCTCTGTGCCACTTCACAGTCAGCATTAAAACCCACTTCCTGTCATGCACATTTGCAAGCTGCTTCTCTGGAACATGAGAAACCTTATACCATGGCTGTGCTTACTAACCAATGTATCTGCGGTTGCATTATTACAACATAACATGACATGACATAACATATATAATACACAATATGTAACACTGCACTGAGGGCATGAGATCTTATTATTTTATATGTCAGAAAACTAAGGCAGTTAAGACTTTTCCATCCTCGTGTTTTGGTCCTTGTACTGTTCTGGGCAGCTTTCACTGCTCTGCCTGGCTACTGGGATTCCCTGAAACTCCTGCCTGTGCTTAGGCCTCCCCCAGCGCGATCTCTCTTGTTTGACATTTGAGTTGGCTGTGAAATATTCTGTATTCACTGTTGCAAAGACCATGCTGGTCTGTGTTGACCAGCACGTTAGATGTTGCTGAGGGAAAAATCCCAAGAAATCCATCCAGCTGCTCAGAGAAATGAGCAACCTCAGTGCATCAGCCGTTAAGCATGAATTAGACTAAGCAATGGCCAGTGAGCAAGCTTGTGACTTTTCAAGTTTCTACCAATATGAGTAGAGGCACCAGTCCTTAAAAGAGACTTCTGGCCTTTGAGTTGTGTGATTTCTAAAGATGCAAGTGGATTCTCCTGGAGTTTCCAAAAGGTTTTTTACTAGAAATTCCACAGGTGCCAATTTGCATAGCTAAGCATGTCAGTGTTTTAATGATCTTCTCCTTAAACCTGTCTGATCTTGAGGTTATCAGATTTTAGCCACTTTCTGAAAGCAGTGGGTATAATATTTTCGAGAAAGCAGATGTGGCTCAAAGGACTGTGCACGAGTTTCAGTCATGCGAAAAAACACCTTTAATGAGAAAAAAATCTGATCATAATTCTGCGTGTTTGGCATAATGTGAAGCCTGTAGAAACCAATGCTTGTTAAACACCTGATTTGTACTGATAACCAAATACTTTTTCATTACCTTTTACTTTTTTTTTGTTTAATACATGCATGTAGTTTGAAGAGCTTCTATAAAAACATATGGTAGCAGGGTGCTGTTTCCACTTAATTTTATACAGTAACAGACATGATGTTGGGTGAGGCAGTGACCATCCTGCCTTTTTCACCTTCCTCCCTTCTCTCTTTCTCGGCAAACTCTCCAGAGCCTCACCCAGCCATGGGACTTCAGCCCACTGTCTCCCCTGACACGTGTCAGGAAGCAGAGACATCCAGATCATCCTCCAATCTGCAGAGCCCCATAAGTCAGAAGACTCCTCCACACAAGAGCTAAACTCTTTTCTTTCCCAGCTCACTAAATCTCAAAGGCTGGAGCTGTCAAGCCTTTCTGCCTGGCCCTTCTCCCATACAGATATCTTGTGTAGCTTTAGACCCAGGGTGGAGCTTGGTGCTGAACCAGCTTGGTCTCTTTTGGGAATTTTTTTTTAAGTAAACTAGTAGGATCAGTAGACTGACTTCTGAGACAGGTCTCTAGTGGGGTACAGCTGGTCTAGGGTGAAGATGTTCATTATCTTTGCGCATCTCGTACTGCAGGATGAAGCCTTCCAAGCCCTGATGTGATTTAGAGCACCTCATTGAGTGCTCTGTGCACAGAGGCTTCCCGCAGAGCCAGTATAGCCCGATTAGGAGACGTGTGAATGGGCAACTTTTGTGGTTCATTGCTTAATGAAACAAATGGTGAAAATAAATTCTTCTGCTACCTTTTAGATGCTTCCAAAAGTGGAATTAAGCTAAGTCTAATATTCTAATAATAATAATACAGAAAGCTCTCAAATTTTGGAAAACAACAAAAGCAAAAAACTGAATATTTTTTAAATTGATTTTTCCCAGTTATACCCAAATGTACGAGAGTCATAGCTACACCACAGGCTCACCCTACAACAGTGGGGCCAACTTGCTACACTCACCTTGTCATGATTTGGAAACCTCTTCTTACTGGGATAATTTTCATTTAAGGTGAAGGTAACCATAGAGTCATAGAATCAGCTAGGTTAGAAAAGACCTTTAAGATTAACAAGTCCAACCTTTACCCCAGAACTGCCAAGTCATGGAGGATTTAGTAGTTTATGTGGTACAAAAACTCTGTTATAACTGAGCACTATGTATGTGAGCTTATGTGTTTTAAGTCCTGTACTGAGTTCCTAAAACAATGCCTGGCAAGAAATGGGTGAAGAATAAATTTAAACTATGCCACACAGTGTGAGACTGGTGTTTTTGACAGAGCAAGCCTGTAAGCCTAATGGATCTTTTTGCTCTGGGAAAGCCAAGGAGTTTCTTAGGACAAAAACATGTATGTAAAGTACTGTTGTTGGGCTGATGAGAACTGTGCAATGGGACCTGCTTTTGATCTGGGCTTTTTTGTGTTGCTCATCTGAGCTGGGTGCAAAGACAGCACCGGCAGTAAATGGACACTGGCAGTCTCTATGTACAGCAGGCCACAAAAATGATTTGAGGTGCTTCAGTAAAACAAATGATCAATCTACTCCAAAAAGATTGTGATTAGTACAGTGGTAACAGCATTTATATGGTGAATATCCACTTTGGAACATAATTTAGGGGCAAATACCAATGAAAATGGGCACTCAGAAGGGAGGAGCAGATTTTGCCTTGGAGTAAACACGTTGTGTAGGGTCCGTGCCAAAACCATTGACAGATGCTTGCAAGGAAAACACTCATCTTCAAAAATTCAGTCACCGGGCTTGAGAGAGCATGTAGATTTTTGAAAACACGGGATTCCTCATACCAGCTCACGGTCCGATCCTGTCTGTTCTCCATTTCATGTGGAAGCATTTTCATTTCATGCTGAAGACCTTTTTATTATCCACTTCAAAAGGAAATAAAAGCCTCAAAGTCTATCTGCCGAAAATAGGAAAACCTTCAGCCTGTGCAGGAGCAAAGAGTTAAGGATGAAAGACAGAACAAAATGTTAAGTAACTTGAGCATTTCAGTATGGTAGGATAATTACAAGTAAAATGATGCCATATATGGTAATACTTGCAAGGATTCAGGGGAAAGCCAAATGATGGGCACTGTTGCCCTGGGAGAAAGGAAATGCAGTTCATGTAGTGATGAACTGCAAATAACCTTTAATAAAAAGGAACAGTTCAAAGCCTGGGGTTTGTTTGAAGAAAGTTGTTGGGGTTTTTGGGGTTTTTTTTTTAATTTTTTCCAAAGAAACAAAGTTGTAAGGTAGATTTATTTGAAAACTTTTCATGCATATGTTTTCAAATTGGTGTGCTTGGCTTGGAATTGTTCCCAGGACACTTAATTTTTATCAATAAAACATGGAAATGTTTTAGCACTGAAGTCCAGGCAAAAATGAATCCAATCTCTAAACTGTGTAAATTGACCCAGGTCTTGTGAAAAGGAACATATTCATCTCAATTATTTCTGGTTAAAACTCTAAAAGCCAGAAGAAACACTTCTTATCATGTCATACCTTAGGAAGGAATTGTTTCTGGTTTCCTAAGGTTTACATCAATGTCATTCCACCTTGGAAGTTCTGCCCAGCACTTACCCATATTTTTTATGTCTATTTATCACTGGTCCCTTGGTAGGGAAAGTTAACTCCTGTATTTCCTAATTAGGAAGAGAAGCAGAACTGCAATGGATCCAGCTAAATAGTTTCAGCTTCAAAAAAGTTGACAAATATCTATGGGATCTTTGAATGCATTGTTCTTTTTATTTTTAAATCCAAAGAAAAAGAGGTCCAACTTACATTTAGACTGTTGCCCTCTTCACTGCAATGATGTAATGTGAGAGGGAAAAGTAGACTGGAAATGTTCTTCTGAGAAAAGACTGTGTAAATCTGGCCCTTGTACCTTGAAAATCACTATTTTACTTTAAGAGAGGGCTTAAGAGTTGTAAATAAACCCTGGAAGTCCTCCGGGAGGTGAAAAGTTACCACTGCCTTCCTGCTTCCCAAGGGACGCTAAAGAAAACACAGCCAGGTTGCCAGTTGCTGGTCAGACATCCCCCCACACGAGATGTCCCTTACTACCTGGTTAGCAGGGACACTTCAGGCAGTCCCAGCTCTGGTCACACTTAATTCAAGGAGCGTTTGAACAAGTAGTTCAGATGAGGCGGGTTCATTCGCTTATTCTTTACCAACAATACAAGCTGTTAGTCTACTTTAATGCTGGAGTTTCCAAAGAGAAAATTATTGTATTACTGCTGATGCTTTTTCTTACTGCTGCACCACATCATAGTTAATGGTGTATTTTTTGGTCTTAAAATACAGGCAGACTCCCTGCCAGCTCCACTTCTCATAAATGTTCGGATGCTGCCAAAGCAAGATGAACTGTCGTTCAAAAATGCATCACGTTTTAGAATTGCCTTAAATGGCCCAATGTCCAGTCAAAATACTGATGGGGCAGAGATATAGCTCTGATAATGCGTTCTTTGCATGCTGAAGTTGGGTGGATTTGGGGAGATGGTGTTCTGTGGTAAACACTGAGCTGGGCAGTTTCCAGTCCTGTTTTTATACACTAAATACACCACATGGCAGAAGGAATCCACCAGTTACCTACCTTCTTTTGTGTTATTTTCTTTCCCCTCAGAGGTGAATCTGGTGCTGGCAAGACAGAAAATACCAAAAAGGTTATTCAGTACCTGGCTGTTGTTGCTTCATCACATAAGGGCAAAAAAGACACCAGCATCACTGTAAGTGAGCTCTTCGTATTCAACTCTTCCTGACACCTGTTAGGACTGTACTGAGCTAGCTGACTGTACTAACAGCAAGTCAACAACTGTGGCTTGCCAAACAGTCAACATATTAAGAGTCCATAGTTACATCACAGCTCTATGTTTATGGAAAAACTTTTGTTTGACACCCCCTTAGGCATCAAATCAGAATGTACTTTGCTAGAAGAGAAATATTCATAGCTTTCCATATGCATAGCACCTATTTATAGCCTAGTATGAAGGCCTTGAAGTCTGCAAGGGCTCAGGTCCTTATTTTACCCTTGGCCCCTAGCAACTAAGAAGTTTGGGAAAGCCTTTAACTAATACATTATCCAACTGCATCACGAAAATGTCTAACAACATTTAAACTTCCAGAGTTCTGATTGGCTTTGTTAGCAAGTGAATTTTCTTCCTACCAAAGAGTCTTCATATAAAACTTGTCTGTTTACTCCTCTGCCAGGGAGAATAATTTTGAGAGACACACTTTTTTACAAAGTATTTTCTACCTTCAATATTTGTAATAGTTTTGCCTTAGTGACTAAAGTTGATTTTCTTGCTCAAACACATAATACAAGTTTATACCTGCCCAGTTCCTGGAGAACTCAGTGTGGCTGAGACTACAGCTATCTTTGCTGTTTTCAATGACACAACTCCAGGTCCTATGTCATTTCCAGCCTTTTGAATGTTACTCAAACTTTTGCAAAAAAAAAGTAGCAATTCACTTTTATGACAAAACAGGCTTAATTCAGGAAGACATTTCAGTGTGTCCCAGATGCAAGACTGAGTCCAAACTAAGTAAACAGCAGGGTAGTGGGGGGTGAAGTAAAAATCTCCTGAGCACACCTCTGCTTGGTCTTGCAGCTGCCTTTGCCTACCCTGTACACTGGCAGAAGACTCCAGAGCACAGGGTGTGCAGCCTGGCCTCTTTCACCATAAATAATCCTTGTTTATATACAGCAGATTCTGCTTGGGGGCAGAGGAGGGAGTAGATATCCCTCTGGGTACTATTTTCTAGAAATTTGTGATTAAATTTAGTGGAAACAGTCCAAGGCCAAAGGCATCATTTGCCGTTGTTGAATGTTTATGCAAAAAAATGATTTCTTTCTAATGGCTCCCTGCTCAGTGGCTGGGGAAAATAAACTTGTGGTTTCAAGGCCATCCCTAGCAGGCATGTAACTACAGTTGCTGCTGGCTCCTCTCAGGAATTATGCAAGTCTCAGGATCAAGTTGGCCCTGAGATGGACCTTAAGGGAAATATCCACCAGATAGGAGCTGAGAGAAAGTCTAAGCTGTTCTATAACATGCTGACAAACAATAATTCAGGGACTGCGACTACTGATACTGCAATTTCAGACATTAAAAGATAATAAATAGCAGAATGCCTCAGTTGCACTAGAGAAGAACTGGAGATTTACCACTAACATATCTGTCCTTGTCTGGTCCTGGGAGACTAACCTGGGAGTGGATCCAAATCCCATCCCTTTGCTTCAGGGTTGTTCTTTTTTTTCTTCAGTTAAAATGTTTTATATATGTTAATTGTATTTGTACTCCTGCTATGTCTGCAATCAATTGTTTGTGTTTGTATTCCTGGTTTATTTGCATGGAAACTGTGTATTGGTTATTTTAATACAGGAAAAACAATAAATATATCTGTGTAATGGAAATGATACTGACATGTTTTATACCATGTTATTCAATACAGCAAGGTCCATCTTTTTCTTACGTGAGTAACTTAGACTGTTTGATGTGTGTTTAAGGCACTGAGTGTAGATCTGCATGCTATTGTTGCACCTTGAAAATTTAAGAGAGATTATGTTGAAATATGTTGTATGATATGATAAAAAGCAACAATAGCGCCAAATGCTCTCTCTCACAAATCAACCCTAACTGTGTCAGGCTCCATGGTAAAGAATGAGGTCTGACACAGGCAGGGCCATCTCTCAAGTATCACTCTCTTCTATATCTGTGTGTTCAAATTGCCATAGTTTGACTGAAATTTCCCACGATCCTGAAAGAGCCACTCAGCCTGACATGAGCAATGTGGTTTCTCAATGAAAATATCCAAGTGCTTTCTGTGCTTCAGGTTGAACTTTTTCGGACTGTTGTGAAATAATTCCTAAACCGCACAGTGTTTGATGGGTTTGTTTGGCTGCATGCTTTCCATTTGATATTGCTGTCAATTTTACATTTTCATGTAGCTGTTGAGAATTGTTCACATCCACAAAAGTTAGCATGTTCTGGCTGCTATGATGTGTAACAGAGCAATTCCCACTGCAGCTTGTGTCTGCAGGTGTATTACAGCAGTTTCTTACAGGCCCTGGTGGGCCCTCCTGCATTGTGGTGTGCCATATCAGCATACCAGTTTGCCAGTTTGCTAGCATATTCGTTATATTCTGTTTCAGGCAAATGGGATCTTTATTTTTTTTAATGGGGTCTTTTTTCCCCAGTTTGACTGCTGCCTCTCAGACTTCGGCTATGACAAAAGGCAATGTGTTGCCCCTTAGTTAATTTCGCACTTCATTTAACAAGTGCTCTGCAGAAAACCTAATTTGTTGCTGGCACAGGCAACTCTGGAGTTCAGTGGACTTCCAGCTGCATACAATGCTGTTAATTTGGAGCCACAGTTTTATATTCCAGGCTTACGGCATAGTTCAGTTCTCACTAGAATAAGGTGGTATATGTCTCAATTTAGCAGACAAGGCTCTGTTCTTGCTGTTACCATCTGATTATAGCAACACCCTATGTTTATAGTGGACTTTTGAAGTTTACAGAGTATAACTGGAAATAGTTGCTCAGTACAGAGAAATTTCAGGGACTGTTAGCAATGCATTACTTATTCTTGGACTCCTGTATTAGCTTGTTTGAAAATCTTCCTGCAACTCTTCCTCCAGCTCTTAGGTAGTAGATCTATGTTCTCAGGAAGGTGCTCATTCTCCTGTCTCATGACCATGCAGACAAGTTTAGCCATTTGTTAACTATCTGTTGCTTTTGAATGACATTTTTGAGGCAGCTGTCATTATTGCCATATAGGTTATAAGACATTCAGGAATGGCATTTAGAAAAAGCTTACCACTTCTGCACACCAATTGTGAAGCACTTTCATCTCCAAAATTGTTTCCCCTAGATTCAACTTAAATATTGACTTATTTTCTGATTAAAATTTTTTAAAATGATATCATATTCTCTGTCAAGGAGTTTTTCCTTTTTGGGGTGAGTTATTTAAAACACTGCATGTTACTGCAGATTAGTACTCAAAGAATAAGGTGATGAGAAGCAAATGTGACAGTGAGTGACCTCACAGGATAGAACCAAATTAAAGGTTCAGAAAAGCTGTATTCAAAGCAAAGGATTTTTTCAACTTCATTGATTTGTTTAGAAATAGAAGTATTAAATGCATGCTTGTTTCATTGCATGATTTGCTTCATTAGCAATTACCAATCACATTTAACAATATAATACGAAATTTGTGTGTTTGCATGAGAATTCATTATCCTGGTTTGAAATAAATCAATGCATTTCCATATTTAACCTAAATAGCCTTGCATGTATCATTATTAATAGACTTGATGAAATCTGCTTTGTAGCTTTGTGCTGCATTACATTAAAATGATTCTCGGCAAGTTATTCTAATTACATCGTCATTTGCTAGCAAAGGATCTCAATAAACTAACTCAGAAAAGATATGCGAGAGGTTCCTTTAAGAATTTCCCTTCCAAAAATGATATTAAACTGGAAAAAATATATTTCACTTTGAATGACCCTTTTCTTTTTAAGAAAGGCCAATCATGATGCTAAACAGATTAATAGACTTTGATCTGTCACAGGCAGTAGGGCTGGAAAAGGGTCATGTATACAGGACAGCAGTCAACTGCACAAATACATAAACACAAAGAATAACAGAGAATGAAAACAAATCCACATGAAGTGCAGTATTCAACAGAAAAAAAAAAGAAAAAAAAAGAGGATTAAATTATTTTTCACATTTTCCTCAGTGTACATGTGTTGGTTTTAATTAAGCATATACGAAGTTTAGGGTTAACTGCTTCTGAATGAATTTTAGGGTGAGCTGGAAAAACAGCTTCTACAGGCAAACCCTATCCTTGAAGCTTTTGGAAATGCCAAAACAGTGAAGAATGACAACTCCTCCAGATTTGTAAGTAGGAGAAATCCAGTTGGATATTATGGGGAGTGGAGAGGGGGGGGGGGGGTATAACATCTCTTAAAATATGGTGTGCAGACAGTGAGGACCATCACTGCTTCTCTTTGAAAGAGTATCTTTAATACCTTAAAAACAATTTTGAATTTCTCTCTGAAACACGAATTTGGCCTTATGGAAGATAAAGATCACGCTCAAACATGACAGTACCTCTGTCCTCTCACAATTTAGCAGTCTGTGTGTGGCCTTCAAGAGTCAATTCCTGCTCCAGGACATAGCTACATTCAGAATATTTGCAAACAAAATCTGTGCTTTCTTTCTCTTTGCACCACAGCTGAGCATGTATCTTACAAGGTGTGACTGTTACTTAGCAAGAGTGGTTAATATATTAAATAAAAAATTACAGGAGAAAGAAAAACCAGCCACATAGGTACAAGTTTGATGTGAGCTGAGGGTTGTCACTATGTGATGACACTTTTTTTCTGGGAGGGCTGGCACATGCTTGTTTTCCCTGCAGACCCTCCTCTCCCAACTCTGCTCTTTCCCTGCAAAGCTGAGAGATCCATGCAGATGAATCTTAGCAGAGGGAGTTATGCAGATCCAGTGATATTCCCTTGTGGAAATCAAAGTAGAAAATAGATGTGGTCACATCCCCAGCCTCCAAAGCCTGGCCCAGCAGGGAGGACTCTTATCCCTCTAAGTACCTGAATGGAATGTGGGGGCAAATCTCTTCAGCAGGAATATCAGAGAAATTCACTTCCTTTCAGGCTTTTCCATGGGTTGTCTCTGCAGGAGGGAATCAAGCATCTTATTCTTAAGGGGATGATGTACATGTCTTATTAAACAGGCTAAATACTAATACTGGAAGACCTGGCACAACCTGAAAGAACAGCCCAATCTAAATCTTCTTTTCATTCACAGGGCAAATTCATCCGCATCAACTTTGATGTGACAGGCTACATTGTCGGAGCAAACATAGAGACTTGTATCCTTTTCAGTGAGCTGCATGGGAAGCTAACTAGGGTCAGCAGAAGGAAGTAAGATAAACAAGCTCCATTGCATGTCTAAGAAAGGCAAATATTGCTGGGGCTGGTATAAACAAAGACGGAGGGAAGTGGCTCCATTTATGCTGATACCAGCTTCTCAGTTTGCCTTACACTCATGTTTACATTTTCAGGTCTGTTTTCTCAGCTATAGGAAAGTGTGTTATTCCCCATATATAGCTTCAGGAAAGAAAGCACCATACCTAAAGCAACGGCAGGGACTCTAAAAGCGGAGTCCCAGTAATACAATAATGGGAAAAGATTGTTTTGTGGTTAAGATTGCATGTGATCTTGAGAGCTATACTGTCGTTTTGTCTCATATCAGTGTGATCCTGCACGGGTCACTCTGGTTCCCTGTGGTCTACGTTTCCAGATGCATAAGAAGTCTTGAAACTTTACTGTTTCTTACTGGTGCTGTGACAGGCACTTTGAAAATAACACTGAATGATTGGTGTCATCACTACAATTTACCCAGGACTTTGGAGAGTGCTTCTCAGTTCCAAGTCCAGGTTTGCTACTTTGTCCTGGTCCTGAGGTTAGGATGAAGTCCAGGTGCTCAGTATGATCTCACCCTCAGCCCTATACAGCCTGGCTTCTGTCAGGGAAGGGTCCTGAGCTTTGCATAGAAAAGGAGATGCTTACTCCAATAAATGAGAAAGAAAGGTGCAGCTATGAAGAAGGACTTCACTTCTTGGGTATAGCATCAAGCAACAGTTTATCTTTCTGCTCTTATTTTGACAAGTGATTTTTAGAAAAAAAACACAGTGTTTAATTATTTTGGTATTAACTGATATTTTACCTACAGCACTATAGCTTTCAAAGAATGAATAACTGACATGTTGAAATACACTATTGCCAACTTCATGTTTAGTAGTTTATATTCACAAAAATGGACCATAAATGAAGCTTGCTTTTATTGCTTTTATGCCTACAATGCTGGCCTCAAAGGCTTTTATTCCAGCAGCCCCACCTTATGCTGAAAGAATCATATTGGCACTTCATTTTAAAAGTGGTGTGAATTATATTGTGAATCCTATTTTTATATATCTGATTTGAGAAGCACTTATGTCTGTTGTTGTGCTTATTACCATGATTACCAGCATTTACTATTCAATAGGAGGTAGAAAATTGGTCTACTTATTGTGCTGAGAATGATACCAATACCAGAGCTCCTGCCACAGACCAGACATCTGTCCATGTTAGACAAACCTATGGCAAATATGTCTGCAATGCTACTGATGGTTCTGAGGCTGATGGCACAATTAAGGAAGCACTGAAATGTGTTACTGGTATTTTTTTTAACGTACTTGACAACAGATTTGCTTGAAAAATCCCGAGCTATTCGCCAGGCGAAAGATGAGCGAACGTTTCATATCTTTTACTATTTGATTGCTGGAGCTTCTGAACAAATGAGAAGTAAGTTACTTGCCAGTGATTCCTAGGTCTCATTGAACAGTCTGAGCGACGGCTTACTCAAGTAATTTATATTAACTTCTTTAATTATCTGTAATTTCATCCTTCCTATAAATAAACAGCTCTTTAGCTGTAGAAAATAATTCTCACAAGTGAATTATAAGAAAACTTCAATTGATGTCCACCTGTTTGAGCCAGGTTGTTTGCAGTTTACAGGATGTTTCAATTTAAAGATGTAAACCCATTCAGATCCCATTTTGAATGACATTGAGGTGATGAATAAGGAAGAGTTATTCATAATTTTTTTACACAAAAGAATCTGGGGTTCACAATAAAAATATTGGCTTGTGGTTTTAAAATAAATTAGGAGAATGTCTCTCCTACAGCACGTCATTACACTGGGAAAACCATAGCTTCAGAATGTTGAGAAGGTGAAAAGGGTAAGTGGATTTAAAAAAATGGATTAGACATAATATGTATTGGAACATCATGGTTCAAATATGACATCTTTCCCTAAATTTCTGGTTGTCAAAGAATGTATAAAGTAATGGTTAAATCTATATTTTCCCTGGTTTTTATGCTCGTTACCTAAGAATCTGGTGCTGTCCCCAGTATAGGGCCAAAGAGGCTTTTGGTCCAGCCCTCTATGGTTGATACCTGGTTTCATTCTTATTATAACCTGATATGAATCCCCATTGGGAGAAATGTAATTCTGAGTAGATTACACATGGCAATAAATGAAAGATTTTTAGGAAGAATGGCTCAGATTTGAATACATAGAGTGCAAAATTCCACCAAGGGGCAGAAACATTCCCCAGTTACTAATGAAAACTGGAAATGTACACAATCAAGCTTGCTAAATGAAGAGTTATTCTGAAAATCCTTGTGCACCATAAAACCCTAAACTCCTTATGCAAGTAGAGTCTTCCTTTGGTGATAACACTGTTTTTTTTCCTGTTGTTCATTGGGAGAACTCAAGACCTAAGAGAATTAATTTGATGTACTTAAGTAAAGCTTTTCTTTTTTGCTTTTTAGATGATCTGTTGCTGGAAGGCTTTGGCAATTATACCTTTCTATCTAATGGTCACGTGCCTATTCCTTCTCAACAAGATGATGAGATGTTTCAGGAGACCCTGGAAGCCATGCAAATTATGGGCTTTACTGAGGAAGAACAGACAGGTGAGAATTGTTAGCAAGATTGTGTAGAAGTTATACAAGTAAAAACATAGAGATGCAAATGCACAAAGGTTTATTCTGTCCAGAATAATCACTTTGCAAAATAAGCATATGAAGTAAGATTCTACATTCATATAAGAAAATTAAGATTATTTGGATTTTATGTCCATGTTTCTCTGGAGAATCGTACGTGATCTTGCATGAACCACCAACTGGAGGATTCTAAATGTACCCATGTTACTTAACCTCTTTGCCTCTTATTTCCTCTGTGTAAAACTATTACCCACAGTTACCTAGCTATTGTTTCTAAGTGCACTATGAATTAGTGCCCATAGATTTCCCTCTTTCTCAGTAGGCATTATATTAACTAAGGTATAGATATTCATGGAAAGAGAATGAAGTTTCTCTCATAAGG
>JANHGB010017077.1:0-15583 GCA_026283785.1 Coracopsis vasa
TATCCCTCCATCCATCCCTCCCATCCTCCACCACCTCCCACCACCCACCTTTCCTCCCTCCCAGAGGTGTTAGGAAAAGATCACAACCGCTATTACTCCACAAACCCTGTTACTCCAGCAACCCTTTTAGTCCACAACCCCAATTACTCCACCAACCACAAATAGTCCACGTTCACAGAATCACCCATTTGGGGCTGAGCCCCTTAGAAAGCTGGCTGCCTGGATGCTCTCCAGGTCTCTCTTTATCACATGTGTGTGTTTAAGCTGTTTTTTTCTGGGGTATTTTAGAAATGAAGAAGCCATGTCTGCACATCTCTCCTGTGCACACAGAGGTGTGTGTCTCTGAAGCTGGTGTCCCAGTTCAGCTGGCCTGCCTGACCTGCTCTTTGGTGCTGAGGAGGGCAGAGGAGCAGGACAAGTAGCTCCAAATCACAGATGCTGGCAGCTCTAGGGGAGTCCTGACTTCTGCAGAGTGTAAGAGCAACTGCTTGAAGGAGTGCACTCCTCCCAGCTTGCTGAACATCTTAGGCTTCTCAGCTGAACTAAAACTACCACCACAGAGCACTCAGGAGATACCTTTCCTGACCATAGTCATCTTCAGTGGGTCACCAGAGCTTGGCGGAGCTGGCTTCCATTTCCAGCTCCCTCTCTGAAGGCACCAGAAGCACTGCCCAGCATGAGCAAATCCACTGAAACAGCCATACCTGAGGGAAGCTGGACTGGGTGCTTCCAGTGGGGTGAAATTTGGATAAAGACAGCTTAGGCTAAATACATGAGGGATGTTCTCACAATGAAAGCAGTTGACTATAGAAGAGACTCTAATGGGAACCAAACACTCAACTAAAATTGCTTGGTTGAATCTGGAAGACAGCCTGGATAGCCACCCAGCATCTACAGCAACACTCCCACAATCATGTAAGGACTGAACAAAGCCTTCAGAGTAAGCACCGATTTTAAGGCTCAAAGGTGTTTAATTCACATCCTGCCTGTGTTGTACTTTTCTGATGTAAAATCCTTCTCCTTTCCTTCCTTTCAGTCTCATAGGGGTTAGAACTGGAGGAGCTTTAAGGTCCCTTCCAACACAAACCAGCCTGTGATTCTAATTTCTTACTAATTCCTAAATATATCCAGAATACCTCCAAGCTTGTGTCTGCATAAATAAGACCAGAGAGTGGCCCTTTCCTCTTGTTCATTGTTAAAACAAAGAGCTGATCACAGCAAACCCTGTTTTAAGATGTCTCTGGTGGGTGGCCAGGCAGGTGGTGATGGAGGGCATGCTCTCTGTGAGACCACCTCAGTAATCAGCACTCAGACTGCTGCATCAGGCTCCTGAAAATGATATGGTGAGAGACAATATAATACTAAGGTGACAAAGTAATGCACTGAGAAATTATGCCAGGCAGGGCAGGTTGTTGTCAGAGACCTGCCTGGCTGCCTGTTGGGGACCGGTGCTAGCTGTCACTGTCAGCGCTGCACTGTCACTCTAATAACAAGTGGATTACAGCTTGATGTAATAGGCTACCAAGCTGTTGTACACCAGTCACACTGATTACATGTGGGTACCACCCAGCTCAGAGGAAGATGCTCAGCAAACCCACAGCTGTGTGGCCTCAGTTTAATTTCAGGTGCCTTTTTTGAGACTAAGAAAAGCAGTGGCTAAAACATCAGGTGAGCACACAGTAAATATAGCAGCAATAAATGCAGCATCCAAGGGGAGGCAGGGTGACCCAGTGCGTGATTTAGAAGAGGCTAGCGTCTTAAAAATATCCCTCATGATATCTAGATGTAAGGCCTGTAGGGTCAAACTTAGAGATAAAAAAGCCTTCTATTGAAATTAAACAGTTTTGCTTGGTGACCCACTGTAATTAAAACACAGATGGATCTGTAAGGCCACAGAAGAGAGGAGGCTCTGCAATTATTTCCCACAGTGTCAGGCAGGGGGTTTCTAACCCGTCCAATTTTAACTGTCCTGAGAAATACCCATTCACCCACTCCAGGGAGAGGGCTCAGTAACACTTCACAGCCTAATAGGTCTCACGTGTGGGATAAGTTTTTCAACTTTCAGCCTACATTTTTGTACTGCTTAATTTCCTCCCATTATTTCTGATGAAACACTTTGTGGAAGGCGTACAATTGCTCCCTAGCCTGGATTTTCATGTTTTAATGATGGTTAATTATTCCAGGAGAAACTTTTATTTTTACTTTTTATTCATCTTGCTTTTGCACTGGATGCTTGATCCTGAAGTTTAATTAGCGCATTTCAGAACTAAACATCCAGATTCAATCACTGCTGAGCGAGCTCTGCTCCAGAGTTTATGATCACTGTGCACAGCCTTTAGTGTACCTGCCAATGCAGGCAACTCAGTAATTGATCGATGGGTTATTTGGGAAAGGAGCGAGCCAGCCGGGTACTGCAGCCTGGCCTGGTGCTGCTGCCCTTCCCCTGCCTGCCACAGCAAGGAAGAGATGGATGAAGGTGATGATGATGATGGGTAGAAAGGGGCAGCCTCCACCTCTTTCAAACCCCCGGTGTGGGTATTGCACACCCTGAAAGCAGGTCTGGGATGCAACAGCACTGGCAGATTTGCATCTCCAGCCCTACCATCTGCTTGAATCCAAGGTTTCATTTCAGCCTATTAGAGAGATTGGGGCTGGCTGCAAACATCAGATGTAGGCATAGGTTTGGCACCAGTCCATCTCCTTTCCTGCTGCCTCAAACGCCAAGATTTTGATTCCAGCTCATCTGCAAATGCTAAAAAAGATTCAGTTTTGCAACAGAGTCCACTTTAATGGAGCTCATCATGAAAGAAGACCTTCAAGGGGTTAAAAAACCCAAAACAACCTGAGAACTCCTTTTAATCACATTATCTCAAACAAACTAAAGCTATAGACAAATGCGATTACACCCACAAAAATCTGCTTGCTCCCATCCAAGAGTCCAAACACTTGTGGCTTAGCCAGGGCCAGAACGTGTTGTTGAGATGGATGTGCACTTACACCGTTCCCTACTTGACATTCAGAGAGCTGGTGCAAGGGGGGTTATGTCCCAAAAAAAATCATGCCCATGTGGGAGAGAAAAGCACCTCCTGTTCATGCTGCTGAGCAGACTGGCTTCATTCCTTTTATTTATACAGAGCAGCTCTGGCACACTCTGTAATAAAAATGGATAAGGTTTCAAGCCCTTCACTAGCCCACAAAAATAAGCTGACTCTCTGCACAGGCACCGCAGGGCAAACAGCCCCAAACTGAACCCAGAAACCTCACAATGAATTTCAGCAGGGAGGGTTGGGGAGCAGGAGGGGGGGGTGTTGTTTTGTTTTGCTCTTAGAAAGATAGCCCTGTAATTTAGTGACTCAGACGTTCTACATCCTTTGTTGCTTTTCATTTTCAACATCTTTAAGCTGTTTGTGGAGAACACGCTTATTTTTAGACTTCGCATCAGTGAGAGACATTTTAGCTGGTTCAGAGGGGAAAAGCTCCATTGAGATTTTTGTGTCTGGGGTGTTAATGGACAGATTTCCTGATGGAGAGATAGTTTCTTCCCTTTTTCTTTTACATCTTGCTCAGCATCTGGGCAGTGATTTTCGGGCAAGAAGGGCTGTGCCCTTTGCTGCAACTCATATGCACTGAGGTCTGATGGAAGGACGAAGAGGAGGATGGCTGCAAGCACAAGCAGACACATGGTGGGGCACGAAGAACAAATGGGGGCTCCAGGATTGCTGATCCTCTTCATCAAATCTATAAATCTCCAGCTATGCTCTAGAAAGCCTCTATAGCATGGAGCAGGCTTTCAGCAGGTAGGGTGAAGGGGGAAAACATCCCACAGCTGAGCACCAACACTCATTTCTCCATGCTGGGGCAAAAAAAATATGAGGGTTATTTTAGGTACCTGAGTGAATTCAGTTAAATTACAAAAATGGCAATGGGATTTTGGAAAATAAATGATTTTTATCCTTTTTTTCCCCCAGAAATTTGACTTTGCAAAACAGAAGATGCTTCTTGAGCGAGTTAAGAGATTTGGGGTTTGGTTTGGTGTACAGCGCCTAACACCTCCTCTCCGTTTACAGCTCGAAATTCTTTAAGGGAGCTTGAAAAATAAAATAAAAGGAAATTTCAGAATGCAGACTGGCTCAGCAGCCCCTCAAGGCCAGGCTTGACTTAAAAAAGGAAAAAAAAATACCCAATTCTGCCTGCTTTCTTATTTTTTTTCAGTTTTAATTAAGTCAATCAACAACGGAAAGGCCTCCAAATGAAAACCACGCAACCACCGAATGTCTCCAAGCCTCCAGATGTGCATTCCTCCACCTTCCACTGGCGAGCTTGAAGCAGGCACTGCCGTGCACTGGCTGCCCCACATCACCCGGGCATGCTCCTGGCTCAGAACTGAGAGCAAGAGAGGCAGGGATGTGACATGTCCTGCTCCTCTGCGTGTAAAGGACAAGAGGTGGACCCAAGTCATAGCCAAAAACATACATGGAAGCATATAGACCTGATGCTGAGCTCTCAGGGCACATCCTATGGACTCTTCGCTTTGCACTATGGAGATACCTGGGGTTTACCAGTACATGCCACTCTGAAGCAGGCAGCAGGACCCCGTCCCCATGGTGTCCTTCGGTACCAGCTCACTCTGCAATGGCACACATTGGGTTTGGTCACAGCATGGCCCCGTGCCGGCTGCTGAGTGCACAGAACCAGCTCCCACACCAGAAACAGTACCTGCTCTTTGGCCAGCTCAAAGGACACATTTGTAATTTTGCTGAAAGCCTCAGTCCTAATGGATGGTTGGAAATGCTTCTTGGCTCTCTGGCTGTCACATCACTCAGGTGTCACAGGCAGGTCAAAGACACTCCATTTCTGTTCTGCAGTCTCCCACCATCACAAGACTCAAGGATACGTTTGAGGTTCGTGGCTCATGTTTAATGTTTTACATCCTGTCACAACTCTTCCTTTCAGGGATGGATGACCCAAACCAGCACAGCCATAAACCCAGTGCAGAGGTCTCTGCTCTGCCCATTACCAGGCCACAGCTTAACATTTGCATGAAGCCAAGACTCAGCATCCTCTTCGAGAAGCTGCCACCATCTCCCCACCACATATTACTATGCAAGACCATAGAATGGTTTGGGTTGGAAGGGACTTTAAAGTTCATCCAGTTTCAATCCTCTGCCAGCGGCAGGAACACCTCACACTAGACCATGTTATCCAAGGCTTTGTGCAACCCAGCCCTGAACACTGCCAAGGATGAAGCATTTACCACTTCTGGTAGGGCCTCACCACCCTCACAGTAAAGAACTTCTTCCTTATATCTAAACTGAACTTACCCTCTTTAACAAAGATACTGCATGCTCCCTCGTACTGCCAACCTTTGCCGTTTCTCAGCACTCCTTAAACTCAAGGGGTTTGCTGCATCAAAAACCCCACGCAAGCAACAAGGAAACCACCAGTGAGGCTCCTGATCAAAGCCCAGAATGATGTGCCATCACAAGCACCAGCTGAACAAACCAATGAAGCAGATGGGGAGCAAACCCATGGTGCCCATCACACCAAGCCAAGGGTCTTACAAAACCAGTGCTACAACCCTTTGCTCAAACATTGATGAGCCAAACTCGTTGGCTGGGGAGCAGCGGCACTGAGAGGAGCTGGCTCAGGGAATGGGCAGTAGCACAGCGAGAGGAAGGCGCAAGGATAAACGTGTGCAGGTTGGAGGGTGAACAGTGTCAATAGGACCCGTTTGCTCTATTATTTATCATGCCATATGCCCCGGCACTTGATCCACAAACCTGAGCCATCAGCTGTGAACACCTGTCAAGGTTTGAGTAGTTTTCCAGTTTCTGAGTAGAATAACTGGAGACAATAAGGCTGATTTAACTAGTGCTGAGCTCCAGAAACAGAAGAAGGCTTAAAAGAAAATCTCACTATATACACACACATATATATATATATATATAAACTTAATGAAAGCTCTTCTGCATTAGAGTTAGCCATGAAAACACTCCTTAGTAGACATGCTGCAGCGTAGCAGCAAGGCAGGTATTAGCCAAATGCATGGTGGAGGGGAGATAAACAACACACTGTGCCCTCCTGCCTGTCCACAGGAAACCAATTCCCCACGTAGAAAGCTCAATAAAAACACAATTCTTTTATAACCGCATCCAATGTATATTGTTTGTCAGGGTAAAAAAATAAGATGTTAGAGGATTCATAACTTTGAAGTCCTCCAGTGCCATCAGAACATATTTCCCCCCCCAAAGTGTCTCAAAAGTAGCGAAAAACATGAAAAAAATTAATGACTGCTAACAGCTGAAACAGATGGTCTGCTGCGAATCCCCACAGCCTCATGCAACTGTGAGTCAAGCCACTCTTCAAAATGGTGAAGAAAAAGAAGTAACGAAAAAAAACCCATTTCCAAGGCTACCAGGCTTCCAAAAATCTCTTCAGGCTTCCAAAAATCCCTTCAGGCTTCCCAGCCAAAAGCCAGCAAGAAGGGAGGGTTTGGCTGGTTTAGACCCACAGTGGGATCAAACTCAGCGTGCCCCTTGCCCTCACACCATGTGCACGTAGCTGGTCTGGCTATGTTTGTGTTCAGCACAGTCCCATAAGATGTTTCACCAGGATGAGGTTTGACTGAAGGATTTTAACTAAAGGGTCCTTTACAGTGAAAGATTCCCAATTCATGCACCCACTGCTGCTCCCCAGCACTATTCCCACTGCCCACCCTTGGCAGCATCCCTCCCACCACACCGACTGTCCTCAGCAAGCATTCCCCCACACCAGCTCTCAATGGTTTGAGATGAGAAAGGCACTTGCCAGGAGGGAAACTCTGGTTGCCTGCTCCTCTGCTGCGGCTCCTCCTTCTCCCCAGGAGACTCGTCCCCTCGGCCACCTTCATGCTTGGGCTGCCCCTCTCCATGCTCTTCGATCAGCCCCATCAGGCAGATGAGACGGCAGGTTCCGAGAGATGTGCGAGCTCATCATGGGGACATTAAAGCCAGGAGTGTGACTCTGTAAGGAGCAGACAGAAACTCAACTGCGTGCACTGTACCAGTTTATCATTTATTTAAACTCAATCTCTCAATAATTCATGCCAGCCTTTCACTGTGTAGCAGGACAACAATGGCAGGAGTGCAGTAACGCAGGCAGTGAATAACCACATCTGGAACAGATGTTCAGTTCTAAATAAAAAGCTGGGTTTGCAGAGAATGTTAAATGCCATGGGAATAATGTGCTCTGGGACACAGCCCTGCTCCTTCCAGGGGGCAACAGCGATTTGCTCATATGTTTTGCAGCACAGAGTTGGCACAAATCAAATGAAAGAGCCAGGGCTGGCTTCAAGTGCAGCCCAGTAGTCGTGAAGAGAGCAGACCTGCAGCATCTGCAGGCATCTCCTCAGAAGAGCTGGGCAGATGCTGGCACAGTGCCTCTGAGCATGAATATGTGATGCCATGAGTCCTCCTGACAGCAAGATGGACTCCATGAACACTCTGACAAGCACCAGCCTTGAGCACAATAGCACAGGGTCCTTGAACACAGTCAAGTGTTTGCACCTCCCTCCCATGGAGATATTGCTGCTGTACCTAGGAATAAGCTGAGTCCAGCCAGTGTTCCTATGTTACAAAGATGCAGGTGTAAGCACCCTTGCACAAGAGGAGGAGCCAGGGCCATCCATGCACTTGCCAAGAGAAATGCAGGTATATCTACAAGGCACCCACCACAATTTCACCCATCCTCCAGAGCCCAAGACAGGGTATCCCCTTCACAAGCATCTCGTCTCCGATCCTGATACACAAGACCTCCAAGTCTGACCAATACCTTCTACACCATGCTACTAAGCTCCTATCCATCATCAAACACCACCTGCTGCAACACTGCCATTCAAGACACTTGCAAACATCATTCCCCACCACCATGGACATACTTCTCCACACTACCCCTTTTCTTCTGCATCCAAGACAAGCTAGGGTGCCCATTACCAGGACCCTTCATGGCTTGTACCTGATTGACCCGCCATCCTTATTTGTGGGGGATTGGTCCATGCCTTCAACCACCCCACAATATCAACCACTATCAGGGTTTTTTTTACACTTCAAACAAGCATTTTATTCCTTCCATGGCCAAATGCCCCTAATGATCCACACATGCACCTTGTTATCCTTTCTAAAACCACCTGTATAACAGCCACAAGCCTGTTGGTGCTCTGAGACATACCCTCCCCATGCCAGCTGCCAGCCTTTACCTCTCTTCTCCACTTCCCATCTATCACAAGCTGTTTGGTCTTGCTTTCCTGCCACTTGGCTTTGAAGTGCTTTGAAGAAAGAACTTACCTGCCATTTCATCTGCAATTGCACAGCACCTGATGCAAGGCCAGACTTCCAAGGTGTATTATTATTATTATTACTACTACCACTGTAATTACTGACTCTCTGAGGCTCCACTTGAGCTCTTGATAAAGTCCTTCAATCTTTTGGACTACCTACCCCACTTGTCTCTGTGTTTTGCAACTCCTCCTCTGGCAGTTGGACTCCACTCTTTGTCTGGAGATTGCAAATTTACAGATGACTTTCACTGC
Organism: Coracopsis vasa; assembly: GCA_026283785.1. Classification (NCBI taxonomy): domain Eukaryota; kingdom Metazoa; phylum Chordata; class Aves; order Psittaciformes; family Psittacidae; genus Coracopsis; species Coracopsis vasa. Next base: position 8,567 of record JANHGB010017077.1, read on the forward strand.
AATTTTTCTGGCTGATAGTGTCTTGCTCTTATTCATAAATGTGACCCCTGTACCTTGCCCTGCTAAGCCAACCACTTAATGCCAATGAGAAATTGTCTTTTTTCCTTCCTAGATAATAGCTGATCTTCCAGATTGTTTGGATAATGAAATAAGTAATGGCATTAGAAGCCCATTAATCAGTAGCAAGAAGTGAATAACACAAAATGCAGGACTGTCAACCGGTCCTGAAGGGCAAGCTAAGGGAAACTGTGGGGAAATGGTGAAACCACTCAAAACCTGGTTTCTACATCTTTATTTTGTAATACTTTACAGTGGCTGACAATCAGTTCTTTGCATAAGGGACTCAGACTTGTGCCAGGTAGTCTGCTGCCCAGATTAAACCCTGGTACCTGGGAGATCCCCATTACATTCACAATCCTGCTGAATTTCACACATAGCAGGAACTCACTTTCTGTGACTTCTTCCACTCCCTGGTAGCAGGACATGAAAAAGAGGGAGGAGCCCATGAGGGCCCCTCTCTACAACCCCATTAGCGGTGGTGGTGGTAGGACACAGCTGACACCTCCAGCAGGACTTTCCCCTGTGAGCTTGCTCTGACCTGAGCTACGTTTCTCCAGAAGCATCCCCAGGAGGAAAGGGCTCGTTGGTCAGAACAAGTGCCAGTGGTTGTTGTGCCAGCGGGTGTGTAACAGGAGATGCTGAGGCAGATCTCACATAAATGCCTGAGCAAAGTTACCCTTCAGAGAGAGAAGCCAGCAGGGTCACAGCCAAGAGCACAGGCATCACTATCAGCACAGAGGCCGATTTGTTAGTCTTGCTGTGTATCTACACCCACAGAAAATGTGGTACCCTTGGGGCCCACTGTCTTCAATCCACACTTATAAACATCTCTCCCAAGGGACTGCTCGGCTGTGTTACACACAGCCGATGACAGCTTCCCTCCATCTTTATGCAAGGTGCGAAGAGGCATAAAGCAGGGATACTAGGAAGAGAGGCATCCTGGTTAAATGCCTTCTTGAGCTGCTGAGGACCCATCCCCACATGGAGCCACAAGTACTCACTCTGGGACAGAGGAGCATCAGGAAGACAACCACCTTAAAAAAACTGGTTGTCAAAAGGAAGACAGAAGCAAAATGCTTTTTAATCCCCTGCACTAGGATACCTCCTCTGTATCCACCTTCAGCCCATCTCTCACCATGCCAGTGATGCTGTGAACACATCTCTGCCTTGGTGGCAGCCGTGTCACTGAAATGGTTAAGTGGAAAAGCATTTGCAACCCAGCCCCCTCGGCTGGCCAAATGCTGCAGCGCTCCTGGCCTCAAATTTACTTTCCTCTTTTGCTGCTCGCTCTCCCGTGCCAAACGTAAGGATCTGGCCTGCTCCACAGCCCACTTTGCCAGCGTGAGTGCAGTGACTCATTCAACAGCTCTTCATCACAACACATTATTTCAATGGGACTTTGCTTTGGATGGCACTTGGCTTCAAAACCTGATGCTGGGGAAAGGCAAGTAATGCACAGACACGGGAGGCAAAGAAAAGAGGGGAGGGAACAGTGGGATTGGGTCAAAGCTGGTGGGGTTATACTCATTTTCTTTTTACCTCCACCAGCAGATAACCAATTTTGCTAACAAGAGGAGAAAGTCAGCTCAAAGGAAAAAGAAAGGTCCTCACATCACTTACTCAATTTTGCTAATAAGAGGAGAAAGTCAGCTCAAAGGAAAAAGAAAGGTCCTCACATCATTTATTCCATCAGGCTGACACCTCTTCATCTTGGGGAATTTAACATCTGTTACATAATTCAGAGAACATGTGGTTATTTTCCAGGCTTATTAATAGCTCAAACCCTAAGACTTCAAATGAAAATCAGCAGCTGCTCCAGACTTCACCTCTCAGAGATTTAGATGAGAGCAGGTACAATGGCTGGCTGCAGGTCAGGGTTTTCAGTCACTCCAGTGCTCCTCATTACACGCCATAAAGGACATAGCTTGGACTGATGCTGAGACATCTGGATTTCCAGATTTTCCTGAATACTTTTTTCCTTTCACATCTCATTTTTCTTTCCAGCGGAGGCAGAAGAAAGGATCACAGATACAAGAGATGGCTGGAAGGTGGGAAGGGACATAGCGTATCATCATCACCTTCATACACAAAGCACTTTCATTCATAGGGTGCTCAGTAACATCCAAGATGACTAACACAGCTTACAGGCACTTTGATGTAAGGATTTTCTTCTTAATGCATATATTGCCTTTTAAGTTGGAGAACAGCCTCAAGAAATGTACTTGGCACCTGGAGTACTGAGAAGGTTGGTTGTAGCTTGGGCTGCTCTGCTCCTGGTGAGGATGGAAGTACCCCACCACAGGCATACCTCTCCACTCAGTAACCATAGAATGGTTTGGGTTGGAAAGGACTTAAGATCATCTAATTCCAACCCCCCTGCGGTGGGAAGGGATACCTCACACTAGACCATGTCACCCAAGACTCTGTCCAACCTGGCCTTGAACACTTCCAGGGATGGAGCATTTACCACTTCTTTGGGCAACCTGTTTCAGTGCCTCACCACCTTAAATAAATGCCTTAAATTCTCTCTGACAATACTTTTAGTAGGATTCAAACTGGACAATAGCTTCGGTAATGGTGAGGCTGTGGCTGAAGCAAACACACGTGTTCATGGCTGCTACCAAAATACAAAACCTGTAGCTCATTAGTCATATCAGGCAATGGTAAAGGCAAAGATCCCCAGCCTTTGTCATCTCTAGTCCATCTAAGCATCAATCATCTTGTCATTCGCTTGATCTTCTCAAGCAGAACCTGAATTTCAGTTTGATCCAATCCCAAATTCATTCATGGCTTTAAGCCATGAAGAAAAAGCAAACCTGACAAAAGATGGTGACTAATGCAAAACACGTCATATTCAGGCACTTAATAAAGGCCAAGAACATTTGACAAGAAAGACTAAATTCACCAGACACCACTGGTTGCTGCAGAGCTGATGTGGCTGTGATGGAGCTCTGAGCCCCCCATGAGAGGCAAGTGATCCATGCCCGGGAGCATGGATCCGTCAGTCAGAAGGATTCAGAAGAGCAAAGTGCATGCCTAAACTTCAGGCTATCCAAAATCAGGAGCTGGTTTGGCTTCAATTATAAGAAATGCTTAAATACTCATATCTCATCCTACCAGGAAAAACCAGGCAGTAGATTGTTATGTTTTCATGTCCAGCAAATATCTAATTATTCAGGCAGAGCAAAACAGAAGGAAAATATAAAGGAAATCCACCCAAAGACATGATACAATCCTGGAGGCAACTCAAGTAGAAGGCAAGAGTCCTTGGCTTAAAATCTTCTTTCAAACTGAGTAGAGAGATGCCTTCAGCCAACACATCCCCACTTCTGACTCACCGTTGGATCAAAGACTGGTGTGTTTCCCTGACCCTAGAGATTGCAAATCACAGTCTTCATGTGGTCAAGAACCACAAAAGACATCTACTATGCCCCAGGGGAAGAGGGTCATAGACAGGACCCATGCTGCAGCCTGAAGCTGGGGTGGGTTTGTATCCAATTCATCTATCTCCAGCAGTCCTTTCTGGCTTGTTTGCTCCCAGCCCAGAGATGTGGGTTACTCAGCTCTCCACTCCACTCCCTTGCCATACAAACTAGAATGATCTGCTGCAAAAATTAACTAAACCATTATTCTGAATCTGAATTCACCAATTTCAAATTAACTTCAAACTGTGCTTTAAGATCAAAACCAGAAGGTACCATTCTGGCAGAAGAAAAGAGCTGTCAGCATCATAATATGACTGAGATTGTATTTTTTCCTCCCTGCAGCTGCCTTTTTCATCCCCACCCAGCTGAAAGTTCACTCATTTGTACCTTCATAGGCAGCACTTCTTATTTTTCTCTGTCCACCAAGCCACGCTTATCTGACTACATAGATCTGCAAGAATCGTTTCTTATTCCTTTCTTTGTACCTCAGCTGATCCTGTAAGCTTTTCCGGGAGAACTTTGTCAAAAACAGTATTTCTCTATAAATCCAGACATCACTGGATTCTTGCAAGGGATCTTCCAATTCCAGCTGCTCCTTTTTTTGCCTTCATATACTATTCTCTAAACCTTAAGGGCAGCAGTTCTGGGGCTCACTAGACATAACCCAGTTTAGTAGCATAACTTTGGATCCACAGGATATTAGGGAATGAGTGTGCTGAGTACTCAAGAGCTCCTGGAAACATAGAAATCTTCTAATTATGACTGTTAACCAACTGCACATTGTTCACTGTCTTCAGAAAAAGCAACTGGCAGCATCAGAATAATTATAAATGGAGGATTTGGAGTAAATGATCGCCTGTTCCTATTGTGAATTTGCCATGTAATGAAAGAAAAACAGGAAGGAGCCTTGCCAAGGTATGGGGAATAAAAAAACAACAACAAAGATGAGAAGGATTTTGCTGGCAGAACTTGCAAATTATTCCTGCTCCCTTTCACCCAACTTCCATAGCGTAATTGCTGTCTGCTGCAGCTCATTCACCAGAGAGGCTTCTGCTGCTAAGGTGGAACCATCAGTTTGTCACATTGCGCAGATCAAGAGGCTCCAATCCTCAAAGACTCAACCAGGAGTGTGGCCAACAGAGGAGGAACCAAATAGAAATACGGTTTAGGTCAAAATCTGGCAGGTCTGGATCTAAGCTAAGCTTCAGCAGGTATTTATTAGGATGGCTAGCTGGAAGGCCAATGAAATAAGTGTAGAATAGTGAATAGTTATTCTGAGCTGCATCCTCTGTCAACCAAGGGCTGTACAAATCAAGACCCTGACATTTAAGAGATGCCCACACTTAATCAGATGGTGCTCAGTAGTTATTTGAGAACACAGATGTGCTCATCTATCCAACTAAGCAGCCTCTTTGACCACATTTTCACATCCTACTCCTGACCTCCATAGCATTAGCTCCCAGTAAAGCCAGCTACAAAGCAAAAACCAACCCTAATCCACACCACTACTACCTATACTGGGAGGAGGAGAGATCCAGAGATTAAATGTCTGGCCAAGGGTATTTGTCACGGAGCAGCAAAGATGGATCTGCTTCATGATAGGTAAAACAGAACCAGGAGCCAAAGGTGGCCCTAGTGCCAGCAGTGCCCTCACCATCAGAGGTCCTACAGGATCTGAACTTTGTGAGCAAAGCTGAGTACTGAGAGCTTCACAATAGTCCCAGAGAAGGTGAGAAATTAGGTCCAAGATTAACCCAAAAGAAGAAAGAGGGGAAGAAAAGTTACCTGCAATACAGGTCTGAGATCCTTCCAGAAAGGAAAGGGCAGCTGAGCACTGGCACACCTGGAGCACAGCACAAACTAGGTCTAAGGGCCCAGGGCTGAGCATAAATGGGCTCCTGGCAGGGGTGCGGCTGAGCCCCAGGTGAGGATGCTTGGGGCAATTACTGCCTTCAGGGCTCTGATAGTATTAAGGCTCAATCCCAGCATTCAGAAGCATGGTGTTGAATACCAAAAACGTTGTCACCTGTCCTGGCTTCTTAAATAGTGCTCCTCTGACAGCTGCTCTATGCCATTGTGAGAACAAGCTGATGCGCGTTAAAGTATGAAGCAATAGGTGTTCCTGTTGCGATCAGCTGCAAAGCAGAGAACTGTCCTGTCCTTCTAGATCCATGCATGCAGCTTTGCCCTGGCTCAGGAAAGCAAATGTGAGGGTGTATAAAAACACCAGTGAACTTGCTTAACCTCAGTGTGCGCTCATGTGCCATTGATTTAAGTTACTGCATTTGAAGTTACATGTTTGTCTGAAACAGGACTTCGCTAGCAGCTCTTGAGTTAAGTAAAACAACTCCTCCTGTGCTTATATTGTTTCTCAGCAGCGCTTTGAGACATTATTTGTCAAAAGGTTCTTCTTCTCTCAAGCTTATATATGCTAAGTAAGTACTCCATAAAGCGTGGGATGCATATTATAGTCAAATGTGCTTTCAAACATTCTTGGGGTTTTGGTAAACAAAACATGTTCTGGTTTTAAACTCCCAAGTTTTACCTCATGCAATATCACTGTACACAAGTTTTCATTTGATTATACGCATTATTAGCTGTGCTCTTGTGTGTCTCGCTCCTATTTTACTTATTTACTCTGAAATAAAAGCCAGTCATCTCTCACAGCACACTGCAATTTTTATCTGATTTTTTCTTCAAGATGCTAGCAAGACATATTTAAGGCTGACCCTGACACCCATACTCATTTTCCTTCAAACATTTCAATTATTACTTAATTTAGCCCCACTTGAATAGTCCTGCAGCAACGTCTAGAAAATGAAAGGGTTTTTAAATTGCCCACACAAGCACTGATGTTAATACTATGACTTCATTCAGTATGGAGGATTCTAGCCCTAAATAGATTTATTGCCTTCTGGAGATGTGGTTTAGATAGGAAAATAATAGGGCTTGCCTTGGGTCAAAATGGGACACAGAGGTGGTGCAAAGGGCTGGAACCCAGCCCCCCCTCCAAGGCACCATCTTCTGTAGGCCAGTGGCTAAAGAGAGACTATAAGCACCTCCAGCTGGCATTGCTGCCTTCTGAGAAGTGGTAACCAGCTACACTTGTTGCTGATTGATCAGTGCTATCCAAAGCGGGCAGGAGTGTAGAGCAGAGTTCAGAGCAGTTGCCTTCAATGATTTCCATCACTGTTATAAGCCAAAGCATGGGGCTACTCATTTGGGTGGGGATAGCAATACAATCATCACTCAGATTTGATGGGAGGAGGCTGACTGGTGGGGCTGTGTGCTGCCAGGGCACACACAGGGTAGACTACATGTAGAATGCCCCACTTGAGGCATGCTCTGTGAAATACACACACACTATGTTACATATATAGTATGTATCATAGAATCCCACATTGGTTTGGGTTGGAAGGAAACTTAAAGCTCATTAAGTTTCAAACCCTTGCCAAGGGCAGGGACACCTTCCACTAGAGCAGGTTGCTCCAAGCCCCATCCAACCTGGCCTTGAGCACTGCCAGGGATGGGG
>JANHGB010017078.1:0-72006 GCA_026283785.1 Coracopsis vasa
GCTGCTGTTCTTCTAGATGATTTTATGTAGCCTGGTTGGAGGGGGGTGCTCTCAGTCTGGTCAGCTGGATGGGAGCATATGTTTTTCAGGCTCATCCAGGATTCCCTTAGGAGTTCTTTTGGATACCAGGTCGTTAATGCTGTGTAATGGTGTTGCTCCAACCAGTGCTCAAAACCAGACAATCATCTATAACTGACCTAAGATTCCTAAGCCACCACCTGACTTGGTGAATCACTGGAGATTGCCAGTTCTTTTTCACATGAGCACAAACACCTGATGCCTTGTTTCCAGGTTGTGTACCAATTCAAAAAAAAAAGCCAGAAATCCTGTCCTTGAAAGTACAGAAGCCCAAGAAACATTTCAGAACTTCAAAATGTTTTATTGGCTCTCTTCAGTAATGTCTATATGACAAATGCAAACTTGATACTAAAACTTCACACTGAAATGCAATTGGGAGCATATCTTGGTTCCCTTGCTCCTGTGCAGCATTTGCTTTGAATGGGATTTCCTGAATGCATCTGTGTCCACTCTCCAGGGGAATCGAATGCTTGTGTCTACTCTTCAGCTGCTGTTGCTGCTACATCTCACTCTTACTTTCAGTATTGCTTTTGATAAGATTAGAAGGGTAGCATTCAGGAAAAATCCAGGCTGATGTGGTATGTTTTCCCCTTAACATCTTTCTGACCTTTCAAGAGAAGTTAGTTCACTTTGTCTTCAGAGAATTTTCAAGTCCCTGTTAGTGTAGTCCATTTCCTCTCCACTCCTTACTGCTCTACCCCCACAAGTTTAGTTTGCACTGGACTTTGAAACCATGTGCTAGTAGTATTTTGCTACTGTCATTAATCTGGTATGCACATGGGTACTCATTAGTGGTAAATTACAGCATTTAATATCATATGCCACATCATTCACATAAATATTGAATGAATGGTTTTTCACTATTAAAATTATTTCGCTGTATGTTAAATTAACAGTGAGACACTGTTAGATTGTCCTTTAACTAGTTGCAGGAGTTCTTCCCCCCTTAAAAAACTCCAATTCATTTGTATACGAGAATTCTGCTAAATTATTAGAGCAGAAACTTGGAGCCCTAGAGAGTGCCAGGTTTTAGAGATGAGATCTGTTTATACTTGGTGGATATGGTAATAAATCGCGATTAACAGAGATTTCAATATCAAATGTACAAAAAGCTGTAGATCTGAACACTTCAATTGTGGTTGCTTCTAGAAATTCATAAAGATGACTTATTTTTAACAATCTGTGAGTCTAACAGCAAAACTGTAAATTCAAATGTGGCCTTCCTTGGCTTGGCTGAGAAAAGAAATGACTCTCCTCTGCCACATTAATAGGAATAGAACTCTGTTTTCACTTCCAGAAAGGAGGTCTGGTTCCGAGTACCTAGCACCTGAGCGTAACACATATGCAATGTTTTGCAGCTTGGTATTTTTGAAGGCATTTTTGGCAGAATGTCAAGCTAGTTGTGAAAAGAAGGTAAACATTGTACACAGACTGCCCTCTGCTTTGGGAGCATGTCTCTGTGTGCGGCTGGAGGCTTCAAGGGCCAACTATAGTGAATATTCCAGCTGTGCACTATCTTGCTGTAGAGTTAATACCGTCTATATGGGATGTTGTTGATTACCTTGAAAGTAGTTCTGTTTGATGAGTATTAAAGAACTGAGGCCAGGAGAGCTGAGGCAGTACATGTCACTCAGGAGCTGCTGGTCTGCAAACCAAGGCCTCCCAGACACTCTTCCTCCATATGCATATAACTGCAAATGCAATAGCTCGCTTGTAATTCACTGCAGGGCAGGATGCTGGCTTGAATTCAGTGTTGAGAGAAAAGGTATCAGTGAAAGCAATAAGGGATTATAGAAACAGTGATGCATGAAACTGTAGGCAGTAAAACATTGCTTCTAGCCAGTACTTCATTTTTCTTTTTTTTCATGTCAAGTAGTTACCTGATTGCTTTCCTGAATGAAGTAGAATAGGTTCCTCTTCCTAATGGTAGTTAGTTTATCCTTTTCATAAATGTGATCCTATTTTTTTTTCTTTATATCTCCTCCCCCATGCCCCTTACTGACTGCTTTATTGGTTTGTCTATCCTACTATCACTGGGAGATGCCAGCATACCCAAACCTATGCTTGCTTTGAAATTAACCTCTCAGCACATCGCCCCTTCGATCCAACTATTGTCATAGCAATCCCAAACATGCACTTTGAATGCCACAATAATATAAGAGAAGCCAGATGATGTCAGTTACAGTGAATCAGAAGGATAAAAAACATGCAAAGTAGGAAAGGGAAAAGGTAGGAAACAATAAAAAAGTTCAGTTCACTCATCTGTCAGAAGCAGGGCAGGAAGGTAAAGAGCTGGTGTCCTACTACACTGAAAAGGATTTAGCTGTACTCCATCATATATGTGGAGAAAGAAATTGTTGTTTACTGGTATAAACTAAGAACATGCCATTCTCAGATGATTCTATAATATAGAATGACTGCAGTAAAAGAGAGGTAGTCAGTCCCTGTCAAAGATTTCCCTGCAGCAGTGTAGGCGCTGCAGGGAGAAGCCACCAAGTCAAGGTATATTTTTAAATTATGGAAGAAGGTGTTGTTGAATCCAGAGTTTTTGCCAATTAAACTGAAAGACAGATTCACTGTCTTAATTCTCTAGTAATTCACTATCAACTAAAGATGATGTATTAAATAATTCTGTCACTGGTACATTCAGCAACAATTTACTGTTGATCCCTGCTGGGAGAACTTACTGCTTTTGCTGCTGGAGAGTCAAGGTCCTGGCACAAAAGAGTTCAGTTTTGTGGTACTTTAGCTCACAAAACGATGCTTGTACTTTGTGCACTGCAATGGTGGAGTCACAACAAACCACAGCATTTCTTTATGTTGCCTAAATGTGTAATTTTCAGGGTTTTAGATAAGATACAGCAAAAGGTGTATATTTGTCTGTATTCCCCCATTTTTTCTCTGCTTATTTGCTTTGCTGTGCAAAATATTATGAAGTAGAGGGGGTTTTTAAATGCAAAGTTGCTTTGCAGTTAAACACTCGAAACATTCTTGTCTTAATAATGGAGCAATTTTACTTATTTATTGTATTGCTGTGCTGGTTTTGCCATTCGGGGCTTTAAAGATTCTCTTATGTTGTTTCACAGGGCTCACTTGGAGGCCAGTGCAGAAAAATGGAACAGATTGCTGACATCCCTGGAAGAGTTGATCAAATGGCTGAATGCGAAAGATGAAGAACTGAAAAAGCAAATGCCCATTGGAGGGGATGTTCCAACCTTACAGCAACAGTATGACCACTGCAAGGTAAGTTGCTTAAGTTTCATAAATAGGCTACTGTGAATAATAGAGTGAAGCAAATTTGAGAACAGAAGAAATGGTAAATACTTCTAGTTACTAATTTCTAGAAAAAAGCTCTAGGTCTCCACCCCCTTTACCTCCCCACCTTGCCCACTAAAACACAACTGAGATATTCTATAACATTTCATCTGCAGGATTTCTGATACATACGTTCAGTCCAAATACATAATTTTCATTCTTTTTTGTTTCCTGATGTTTTGAAGTATTGTTAGTGAAGTTAAGGAAGCTCTACAAAAGTGAAAACTGAACAAGAACTGTGAAAGCAATGTTGGATGTAAGTTCAGTAAAAGTATGGGCTTTCTACATGTTACTAAATTGACCAGTAATAGTAACTCCCCCACGCCCCATGCAGGTTTATACCTCAAAGATGGCTCAAAACTAGTTTTGAGAGCTAAAACTGACCTGTGCCTTGTATTGTTGTATCTATAACACACTGTTCCAGCTCTCTGGTTTTTCTAGTTCTGTTCCAGTTTTGTGCATAATAGGGTATGAATGCCTAAATATTTTTTGACAATAACAAAATCTGTTGCATCGACAACATATCTTCATTCATGTAGAATGTAGAGTCTGTGTCACCAGCTATGGTCAGTAATCATAAAAAAGTTAATCATAAAAGTTAGGACATATTTGCCATTGGGTAAATATGTTCTAGTATGGCTGGTTCCATCTTATCATTGTATTTCTTCTTCTGTATGGTGTGAAAAAGGAAAGAGAACAAATGCAGCTTTTATATAGCTAATTTCATAACATCCCTTTCACCAACACAACAGTGATGTCTTTTCTACTGTGGTGTTTAGTGAGGGCAAAAACTGAGTTTAGGAAAACACTTAAGAGTACTGAAATACTCACTTAGAATACTGTGAGGAACTACAGGAAATGTAGCCTGATGTGAACAGCACTTTTGAGACTTAACTCCAAAACATAAGAGGTAAAGGAACTCTGCATACATTTCTCCTTAATTTAGTCTTTTAAAATCAAGTTATTAGCATAAACTAGGATCTTTGTTTCTTGAGAGTTCATCTCTTCCTATTAAATCATCCACTTAAATCATCATGCTCTGTTTTCAGGCACATCTGCTGTGAATGTGTTATAATGCTCAAATGATGGATGGTTAGTGCCAAAGAGCAGTAAAAGGCTGAAACAGATCCAGATATGTTTTGAAGGAGGTCAGTGGGAGGTGATAGATCTCTACAGGTCATTTTCTAAGGGCTTGCCTGTGTTTCGTTCTAGATTATAGTATGTGCGTGATAATAACAAATAATAATGGCAGTGCCTCACATTTGAAGATCTCAAAGCAATTTATATAAATGGGGTTTTGTAAGTCATTACAAAGTAGAAAATTTTAGAAGCAATAATGCTGAATGGCTGGTTTGTGAACTGCAGCAGTGTCGAAGGCACTTCTGGGTTGTTCAGTCCTTGCCCTTGTATTTAAAGAATAACTGATGTTTTGTTATGTGTTGAGGTTAAGACACTACTAAGTGCATTCAGGAGCTTTTAGATAGTCTTCTTTCGATTTCCAAAAATTATTAGCATGTTGCGTTTACTTTCTGTTGAAGTGTTGCTTATTAGTCATTGCCAGAGGAGGGGAGCTGGACCACAGATGTCTGTTGCTTTGATTCTCCATGGCAGCACTTCACTGCTGTTTCACTGCAGAGAAGCTGTGGATGCCCCATCCATGTAAATGTTTAAGGCCAGGCTGGATGGGGCTTTGAACAACCTGGGCTAGTGGAAGGTGTCCCTGCCTGTGACAGATTGGTTGGAACTGGATGAGCTTTAAAGGTCCCTTCTGACCCAAACCGTTCTGTGATTCTTAGCAGGAACTGTTTATTCCTTGCTGAAGCTGCAGTTTACTAATAAACTGCATCAACCAAAAAGTTGTATTTTATCAGGTAGAAAGTGAAAACTGGAGGGGGGGAAAAAATCCATAAACAAAATCCCAAACCCATTGGAAGTCCTTCTTCCTTCTTCTGCTTCCTCAGCATCGTTAAATGATTGGTTGGTGTGGTTAGGATGTTGAATAAAGATGTGCCCTTGGTTGAAGAACACAAGTTTTATGTCTGTGATTTTTTTTTATTTTCTTTTTCTATTATTTTCAAAAGCTTATGCCAAGTCTGCGTTTTCAGTAGATTCTTTATAAAATAACTTTATGTGATTCCACACTGTCAGTCACTCTCTGCCTTGTGGGGGTATCACTGGCTAGTGTCAATTGCTTTGCATTTAATGTGCTTTTTTAAAAATATCCTGTGTTAAGCTGAAAGTTGTCAGTGCAGATCCGAGGTGCAACTGTATCAGAGAAATACTGCAGAGAGATGACTTGATTTCTTACTGTTAAGGATGCTCGCTTTATTTTACCTCTCATCACTGGCTGTCCTGGTACTTCTTTAAGTGTTCCTTTGTCCACACTTCCTCAAATGTTTAACCTTCTAAGCATTTAAACTTATTTGTAAGATTTGCTTTTAATCATGTGCTTTTCTTATGATCCCACATTGAACTTCTGCAACACCACATCAGCAGGCCTGCCTGAGCAAGGGCTCTGCTTCTCCAAGGTGCTTCTGCTCTCCTCTTCAGTTTCACCACCAAGTGTTGCTTTGAAGTTGTCCTCATGCAAATTGAGCAATTCAGTACCTCACTTCAACTTGTCATCTCTGTGATCCTTTTGCTCTTATTTCAATTCAGTACCTCACTTCATCTCATCTGCTATGTGATCCTTTTGCTCTTATTTCCAGCTTGCTTACCTGATCTTGCCTTTGCTGGTACTTCAAAATGTGAAGTGGTGAAATAGTGGCTCAGCTCTGTAAGATGTGTGCTCATGATAGTCTCATCTCCTGCCCTTTATTTTTCTGATTCCTCAGTCCTTCTTGTGTTAGCATTGGTTTTGCCTCTAACAATAATTCTTCTTATTAACATATGTTTTCCCCACCTTTGGATACATGAAATGACTGGTTTACTTCAGCTTAATGGTGCTAATCCTGTTGGTCTTCCCCTCTGTTAGTATCTCCCTTGCTCAGTGCTGGCTTCAGCTGTATTAGATAAGTACAGTATTATATGACATTTTGGGTTAGCTCATATTGTTTATGTGCCACTGAGGTCTGTTTGGGCAGGAGGAAGTAAATGGTTTGCAATTCAATTTTTAAACTTGTTTTAGTTTTAAATACCAATCATTCTCTTACACTTTAAAAGCAAACATTACCCACAGCAGTGTTAGTCACCTGAATCATGGCCACAGATTTAACTTATGTTTCCCAGATTAACAGAAATCTTTATGAATGTAGTAAATACTTCTAAATTTTGGACTGATTTTTGTGTTCTTCAGCCAAACTTCCATCGAGTGGTAGCAGTTCATAGTCTTACCACATACTAATTGCTACGCACAATCGAGAAATGAGCACATCCTGTCTGGGTGTTGAGTTGTGCTCCGTGTCTTGTGGGGGAAGGGCAAGAGGAAGCTTAAATAAGGGAACATGAATTTCCTATTTTAATTATTCTCAAAATTTGGAGCATGAATTTCCTATTTTAATTATTCGCAAAATTTCTTTGCCTTTGAGAATGGGTTGTGGTGGCAGCCCAAGAACACTGAAAAGTTCATAAATGCTTCAGGATGCTGAGAGGAAGTTTAAAAGTACCTGAGTTAAAAAGGCATTGATATGAAATGTACCTATCACTTAAGGCTATGTTCACAATTCTGAAGTGTAGAAAACTCATCTGCAAAGGTACTGACACAGGGAATAGCTTATAGAGAAAAATATATGAAGGCAGCTGCCTTTTCAGTTTTTCCATAATCTCGATTTCTCATCTTTGCCTCTTCTTACCAACTCAGGTTTTTCTTTTCATTCTGTTTTTCCCCAGTCTTCCTTATAAATACTCATTTAGGATTTTAAAGTGTGTGATGCAAAATTTTATCAGCTGCATAAACCATGAAAAAAAACCCAACCAAACAAAAAACCAAACCCAAATGAAAAAAAATCTCCACCTCCCAAAAAACCAAACCCCTAAAAACCCCCCAGACCACTCATGAAAACCAATAGCAGAAACACCCAGAAGGCAGCCTTTATGCAGATATTTTATTCTGCTGAAAAGGAAAAGCTATATAAGTAACATGGAAAAATCAGTGGGTTGGTTTTGTGTGCATAGAAATACCTAGAGTCACGCCTCTGCACAAGAGGAGGAAATGCAAATGCTGACACATTGTTCTCCAGAGATGCGCTGAGAGCTTTGTATCTCATTTCTGCTGGAAGAGTTCCTAACTGTAGCTTTTGGAAAGTGTGCTTTTGCTAAAATACAAAGACTGCCTAAATTATATAAATCACTGTGGTTTAGCTTTCAGGGAGAGAACAGGACGTTTCAAATTAAGCAGAAATGGGTACCCTCTCACATAAATCCTGTTGGCATCTGTCTGCATAAATGAACAAATGTCTAAGTAATGCTAAATAATGCATGTGTCTTGGATCACAGAGATGCTTAACTTAGCTTCATTTGAGCTCGGAATGAATTGGCCAAGGACCTGTGAATGTTTGATTAGTGATTTTATATCTATGGATAGGTCATTAAGATTTGCAGGTACTCTTCAGACTTCTGGGGTTGCTGTCTATGTATTTTGCATTTTAGACTTGGTTTGTTAAAGTAATCAAATGCTGAAAGTCTCAAGTATTTATTTGTTTTACTTAGCTATTGTCACTTTATCAAAAGTGTTAGCATAGCCAACTGGAAATTGCTTTCTGCTTGTTGTTATCCCTTCAGGGTGCCTGCAATTCCATTGTTTTCTTTTCCAGCAGGAAAAGCCTGCGAGGAAAAAACATTTTTCTAGCCTTAACTTTCTCTGTACTCTTTTGTTGTGCCTGCCTGACTTCAGGCAATGGGTTTATTCTTAAATTGATTCCTACTTAATTATTCTAGATTTGTTTTTCTTGGGTATTTTCTATATTCAAATCTGCTTCCATGTTAGGATTTATTAACTATTAGAATCACAATATGAGTATTATAGTATCAGTGCTGCCCTAGTCTATGTTCTTAATTACAGTCTAGAAAGGGCTTTATTAATTTCATCATCTCATAATTAATTTCTCATTGCATAAGACATGAAGCATGTGTAGAGATGGTCAACTTTGTTGCTGAAACATTAATTTTGACTGAGATGCGAACTGTGAGGGGGTGAGAACAGTGAATTAGAGTCTGCGGTTGGAAGAGGAGGAGTAATACAGCCTTTTGCTTAGAGGAAGAGCTGCAACTTGATCTGTGGACAAGGGTGTTTGAAGCAGGAGCTTGAACAATCTGTACCACACTGCTGTGAAGTGCCTCTTCAAAGTAAGGATGTTTTCAAAGTCTGTGTGCTCTGCCATGAGGGAGAGTAGTCTCCCCACTAGTAAATCAGCATTACTGAACGGTTTGAGAGCTCCTTAAGTAAACTTGTAATGGATAGGACTTTTTAAGCGCTCCTGAAGTTTTAAGTGCTCTCCATAACTAAGAATCCTGAATGTTGATTATTGGTGAAGAAGAGAGATTGCACTGTACAAAAAAAAATTGTACTGTACAAGGACAGTACAATTCATTAAGCTTTAGCTGAGACTCTTTGAGGTGTGTTTAGGAGGAAGAGGTGGAAATTGTGGGTGGGAATATATTGTTACAGGAAAGGAGGAGTGCAGTTAACGCCTGAAGTTAAATGAGACTTCTCAAGGGGACCTGTCTGAGTTAAAGCCGTTGCTTGAGGATTTACGCAAACTGGTTTGTGTTACATGAATGATTCAGGTGTGTATGACTGCTCTCCTGGGCTATATCTCCAAAAGAAAGATGTGTAAACAAAAGCATGGCGCAAAGAATGAAGTGTTAAATTAGGATGTCAGTGCAGTGCATTTTTTACTTTGACAAAAAATGTTGCTTCTGGCTGTATTGCAGCTTATTCCCAGAAGAGCAGTTGTCTTGTGGTAAGCCAGGAAAGTTGCAATGGATCAGTACTTAAAATAATAAATAATCTGAATAATGAAAGAACTCTGTCACTAAGCAGAGTAAAGCAGGTTGTTTTACTGTTGAAAAAACAATTGATAAGCACTTTTTCAGTACTGTATATATCTATTTCTGTGGATTGTCTTTTTAATACTGTAATTTTTATATAGTTATTTATCAGTATGTACATCTCATTTTGTCGATTTCTGAGGATCCAGTGTCTCATTTGTTTTAATCGAAGCGTCCTATATAAACTTTTAATACCTCACAGGATCTTTTTCAAACCACTGAATAAAGCCTATGTGTTTCTCAAAGGATAATCATTATCCTCAAATATCTAAGAGGATGTTCTGACATTGCTGTGGAGGGAAATGTGTGTGACAGAAGTCAGGGTAATGCTGCAGAAACAGCACAGCTAACAGCATTTCTCTCTGTTCCTCAAAAGTCTGCGATGAGTGCCTCTTTCTCTGGTATTGCTTGGCTCACGTCCCAAAAGACCACTCAGCTTCCATCACTATTAGTGGTAGCCCATCTACTGCTAATGAAATCTCAGAATACCTTGATGCACCAGGGTGTACCAGATCATCTGTTTCTACTCCTCTGTTTTGAGCAGGAAGACCATAACTGACTGTGGCCTGATCTTCAAGGGTGAGCCATGTGCATAGTCAGTGAAGGGGGTGGAGCACAAGCATACTGGTAGCCCATTTTTAATCTCTACCCATCAGACAGCTACTATATTCCCTTAACTACCTCTGCTGTTCATCTCTCTGTGTTCTGACTCCACTGTATCCTTATGAAGGTATACTGACTGGAATCTGCAGTAGCAATAGCATGGATATATAGGATGAAGTTGCATCCATGTTTTATACTGTAGTAAAACAATGGCTCTGTGTCTTACACTTTCTGATGATGCTCAACATTTTATTGGCCTTTTTTTTTTTCTTTTGTTGCAGCTGCATATTGAGCAAATTATTTCAGAGACCTGGCAGTAAAACTCCCAAGAACTTTTATTCTAAGCTGTAACTGCCCAGGAAAGTGTTGAGGGTTTTCAGTCTTGTATATGTTTTTTTAGGATCAGATAGTTTCAATTGTACTAAAAAATGCTGGGTATTACCTGAAACCTAAGGACATCAACAGATACGCTTCCACACAGGGTCACAGAAATGGGCTGGTACAAGGAAATGAGACAGGAGATTTCTCTCAATGCAAATATTTTTTTGCTGAGGTCTGTTTTTCCAAAGGCAGACAGCTGGGAAAAAACCCAGTGGCGCAGCAGCAGAGAATCTGTTTTTCCAAACTGCAGAGGACCACCAGAGAGCCACAGTAATACAGTGGCCATTGCCTTTTCCCACCCCCATCCCCCCCTTTTTTTTTCTTTCTTTTCCCCCAGAAGCTTTTGTAGCCTGCATAAGGTAATACTGAGGACTATTTCTCCTGCTCATACCTTTCTCATTCTGACACTACTTGGAGATGCTTTCTGTATAATCACAGAATATTCTTGGGTGTCTGTGATTTCACTGTCATCTGTTTCAACAACTGGACCAGTAAGAAGAAACATACTTCTCTTTAGCAAAGCTGCTCACTTGCCATTCAGGGTGTGGAATGGAGCTTGCAGGGAATACTTTGAATCTTTTAAGAAGCTCTTTACATAACTGACACATTTCTGTATGTATTTTGTGCAAGTGTTAGAGGGTTTTATCCTCTTTCACTGTGTGTTCTGAAAGGGCAGAGTCTTCTCTGCATCATCGTTTTGAAGAAAATTAAATGGGAGCATTAGTTTATGATGTTCTTAAATATACAGTAAGTGAGAGGATGCTGCCACTTTAAAATCCATCTAAAACTTTGTCAGCACTTGCAGATTGGACTGGTGAAGAGTTCATTCTCTGTTAAGGATATCTTCATCTAGATCCTCCTTCTTGCTGCTGCAAGCAGACTCTTTAGGGGAGGAGAATATTTATTCCAGTTAACTCCTCAACTATTGTTTCCTCAATTCCTTGTTATTATAGCCAGTAATCCACCCTAGGAACATCAGCAATAAATTGGAAGAATTGTGTTACCATGGCAGCCGCCTGCTCCTGTTTTCATGCAGATTCTTCAGATTAAAGGATAGGCTTCGACATGTATGTACAAACTAGGGGAGTGAAGGGGATTTTGCTTTTTCCCACATTTCTGTAAGTTTTCCCATTTTTATTCTGTTGCTGTTTTAGAATCAGAAGAAATGAGAGTGGGTTTTTGTTTAACGGGCAAGATAACCTTGCAGAGGTTGTTTTGGGTGTTTGTTTACAAGAACTCTGAACCTCAGCTGTTAGGTGTTCCTTGAAAGTTACCTTACATCTCCATCTTCTGAGCTGGGTTTCAGTGAGTTTCTCTCATCTGCAGTGGTTAGTCTGAGGGGCTGGGAAACTGCTGTGGAAATATTACTAGAAGTAGTTCTGTTTCCTGAAGTTCTCCTCTTCCAGCTTTAGCAGCCAAATGATGTCAAAATCTAAAATGGTGCTTAAAGATTTGGAGCTTTCTTTTTAGGAAAACTATTAGAGGTTATGTTTGTGCTAACACACGCTTCCTGCAAAGTAAATGCAGTGCTGCACTCCAGTAAGGTTTCATACTGGGTTTAGGGTTCCCACTCCTACACTTTTTGATTCTAGAGGGCCTTATACACTGCTTAGATTTATCCAAACCAGTTAGTTGTTATGGGGGAAAGACAACCAGGATTTTAATTTCAGTCTGATTTGGAACTTGAATCGTCATCTTGTCAGGCCAGACTCCTTTTCTAGTGTCACTTAAAGTATCATCAGTGATTGTCCACATCAGAAGACTCAGGGTACAGGTACAATTCCTTTCTATAGTGCTGTGCCTGATCAGCCTGCAGTATCTGAAGTTGTTCTTCACAGAGCTACTGAGATCACTTTGTTTTAATCAACAGTTTACTGATTTCTATTGAGTACGATGTAATTAGATAGAAAGTATTTGCTTGTGCAAGGTGAATGTTTCTTGGGTTTGTTTGTTTGGGTTTTTTTTTGTTTTGTTTTGTGTCTTGGTTTTGAAGTGTTTTTTTAGGCACCTCTGTCTGGAAGGAGTGCAGTGTTGTTCTCACCATCACCCATTTACTACTAACAAGCTATTTTACATGCATGGTTGCTCATCTTATAACTTTCTCCCTCGGAATGCGTGAGGGCATTTAAAACCATCCTGTACAAAACCAGAGTTTGCTTGAAGGTCCTTTCTATCTTGTTGCTTAATGATGATGTAACATTATATCAGGGCTGGTAGTGAAGCAACTGTTTTCTGATGTAATTGCAAATGCTGTATATTAGCTGGCTGTGAAGTATTAGAACCCACTCTGCCAAATAGAGAATACGTGTGCAGTAACTTCTGTGACATGAGCAGCCTCTTCTGGTTCTGCAGTGAATGAGGATCAGCCTTAACTGTCTTGTGATTGTCAGAGACATGGTACTGTCATTGACATGTGATTGTGCTAACGATAGACGGTTGTTGTTTGGGTACCCCTATACCCTATTTCTCTGCATGACACATTTCAGGGACATATAGGAAGCTGCATATTTCTGTTAAATTCCTAACCTAACTCCAACAGCCTCATGGGGGCTGTTGCTTAAATGTACAGGCATGGCCTGTACCGGGAGAGAACAATTTAAAGATCTTCTCAAAAAAACTTAGTAGCTGCTGATGCTAGTAATTTATTTTAAACCATAATTTTAATCTTTTAGACCTTTCTTATTAAATGAATGTATAAATGAAGAGAAAAAACATGAATGCCAATGTTCGATGGTAGAACACAATAAAACAATATTTTCCATTTAGTTTCATATCAGTGTTGTTGGCAATTTTGTTTTTGCAAACAAGTATTTATAAGCTTTAGAAAGAGTAGTAAACTAAACCCATAAATCATTAAGTAAATATTCTGATACATTTATTTCACTTTCGTTTGAATTTGGAGAGAGTTTTCTACATTCTTTCTATATTGCTAAGTATTTTCTAGTCATAAAGTCTTAATATAAGTAATACAATAGATTAAAAGAAAACACAGAAAACTTCCTCTCCGCTGAAGCAGCCGCTTTACAACTTTCATGCTTGAAGAATTTCTCAAATGTAAAGTAAAATCTCTTGATTAATGAAAGGGCTATGCTTATGATTGTATAAACAGTCATTAAAAAATGCATACTGTTGTAAATGTATGATTCACTTGGGTGTAAATTAAAATTTTCAGTACCAACAGAGACTTCAGTGATTGAATCAAATCATTGCTTTTAATAGTATATTTTTCATTAAGTCAGTGAAACAGATCAGCAAGAATTTAGAATTAGCACTAATAGAAGAGAGAATAGTAAATGAGATTTTTAAAGAAACAACTGAAACAAATACATTTCTTTTTTTTTTAGTTAAATATTACTTCAGGTCATGTACTAAAAATCACCATCCCTCTTGCTCTAGGTTTTATAGTCTGTATTCATTCACCTTGAAATCAACCTGATATGAAGTATTTTTTTACCTTTTTTTATTGTCTATTTATTTTAAAGTAATAGCAATTTGTACATTTTCTTTTTTGTGGTTCCATCTCCTTTCCAAGTGATGAACCTGCCTCACAGGCGATAGGCTAGAACTTTGTGTAAACATTCATTACCTTAAAGGGATCAGATTCAAGACAGGGAAGAAACCCTCCAACTGAATAAAATGCTAAAAGTATAACATTTTGATGCTCTGAAAGAAGGGGGAAGACTGGTGTGATTACATTTTTATCATCAAATAAATGCAGGGGGGTGGTAGGGTGTAATTTTTAGATAATTATTGATGGTGTCTGACAGTTGTGCCCTGTGCTTTCTCCACGCATGATTTCCATCTAGACTTTTGAAGCAGAGAGAAGCTGTGCAAAATGCTTTGTGCTGACATCACTGATGTGGTTAGTGTGTGCTGTCATGCTGGGTATGGACATTTTCAGGGGCCTTAGTGCCTGATACAGAAACAAGTCCCAAGGCTCTGACTAAGAAGTAGACTCTGATTAGCCCTTTTTTTTCCCCCCTCTGCTGCAGTAGTGACTCAGAACCTCTAAACTGGGAGTAAAAACTATTACTGAACGGTTGTAACCTACGTATGTACCTGAGACATAGTATTTTCTACGTTTATTACAATTTTTCTAGAGCTAGGTGCTTTAGTAAACCTGGAAGCTGTTGGTGTGAATAAAAATGAGAACTTGGGATGTTATATATATATTTTCGTTGCGAGGATTTAGAAAGATTCTTGGCTTGATTCATTAAGACAGGCTTTTTTATATAGAGCACTGTTGATCTGTTGATTTATTTTTCACAGCACTTTTAACATATGTAGAAGTCGACATATTTTTCTAATTAAATACAGAGAGAAGGGAGATGTATATTCATCATAAGGATTGGAGAGTTCTGTTTCAGTATTTCAAAATCTCAGTCTGTTATGCTTTTGATAGAGTATTTAGCTCCGAACTACTCATGATTTCAAGGTTGAGGAAAAAAGAAAAGTAGCTGTTACTTATCTAAAGTGCCTGGAGCTAATCTACTCCTGTGAAGCTGACAGAAAACACTATTTTAATTTTGTTTGTTTCATTTACATTATAAAGCCTGGTAATGGTCTTCTGGACTCTTGGAAGAGAGCAAAAGCTGAAGGAAGCTACTCTGTGGGCTACATAGGTTGCTAGAGGGAAAAGTGCAAAAACATGCAGGATTTGTTGGGGTGTTTTTTGTTTTGGTTTGCAATGTGGTTTGATTGGTTTTGTTTTCCAGTCTTACTTGAGTGGCACAAAATGGAATGTGTTGAAACTGTGCTTCTTGTTTGTAAATATAAATCTGTATTTACAAATTATAAGAAAGGCTGGAATTAATAAAAAGTGAGGGAATAGAGGGAAAATAAAAAAGCTAAGGATAATTGCATATAGTGATAAAATTGCCCATATGGGCATCTGCTCTTGGAATAATGGATATGTTCATAATATCCTTGCTAAGTCAGCTTAAGTTGGTGTTTGAGTCTAGGTTGGTTTAGTTGAGCAATGTGCTTTTTCTTTTACTGGAATTCTAGATGGGAAGATACATAATCAATTTCTTTGTGTATTTTGGCATGTTTTCCCATAGCTTAATTCTTGATGTCTTTCAGAGATATGACAGCTGTCTGTTAGCACAGCTTAACCTATTACTTTTGTAGTGACAAGATGATCAGTGCTGAAAAACGCAAATACAAGCTGGACATAAAGGTGCTTATAGAGTTGAGCATACTAGTCTTCCATGTCAATGTGCTACACTGGGAAACTGAACTAAAAGATGAACTACTATTTGCCATAATAAATACCCAAGCCGAACCCACACTGCTTACTAAAGAAAAGTCCTCAACTCTGCCACAGCTTTTCTTCTGTGAGCATTGGTAGAGGTGCCCAGTGATGTGTTGTCATGGTACTAGCCTTTCTTGGAGAAAGCACCCTGCTGAAAAGTTCCTTGAAAGCTATCTCTAATAATCAATACTTAATTTTGTGTTGGCATTCTGCAAAGATCAATTCACTCAGCAGTGGTACTTGATGTCTACATGCAGGTAGTATCAGAACTTACTATGTAGCATCTTCTCCAACATCAGTGATGTTCAAGCAATCAGTATTTTTCCCTGTCATGTCGTATTTGTGATGCTCAGAGGTGGTCCAGAGCTCAGGTGCAGCAGACAAGGCTGAGCAGGGAGGAGGTGATGTGTACAGGCAGGGAGAAATTCACCGGAGTCTGAAGCTACAAGGCAGTCATGCTTGGTTGAAATTACTCATTTTCAATAGGTCAGCCTCATTTGGGATGATTTTCTGATGATCTTGTACTCTTCTGTATGAGCATGCTGATAATGCCTTCTGACATTTCTGGCTGATAAGAGATTCTTATCTAGTGAGCATGGTAGCTTAGCTGCAGTTACTGAACCCCTTTTTTCACCGGTGTCTTCCTGCTTATGCTTTTATGGTGGTGGTGCAGCAGCACTGAAAGAAGAGGAAGTTATTTATCTTAATACTGATCCAAAGTTGTGGAGTAAACTTACATGAAGTAGTGGCTGGTAGTAGACACAATATATAAGTCAAACAAACAAAATTCCATGGTATGTAAAAACAAAGGTACTTTTCTCACTGCAGAGAAAACAAAAAAACAAACACGGGGCAGATGTGAATCACATTGCTTAATGCTATCCTGGAAAACGTTTGGGCACTAAGATGATGTGTGTGGTCTAAGAAGCTGTATAGATTCAGCAAGTAAACATGCTTACCCCATTTTGATTATACTTGCAGATAAATGTGAAGAGATTTCTAAGAAAGCAATGACTTATTTCCTGAGTTACAAGCACTGAAGCTAGAGCACTCCATGACTAAACACAATATAAATGCACTAAAGTGAAATTTCTTTACTGTTTTTAAAATCTGTATTTATGGTGTACACTTTTTTGATTGAAGGATTCCGGGATAAGACACATCAGAGTGTATGTGTCTTGCTGTACTGCATTTACACATTTTCACTTTTGGTTTTTTAATGGCTTTGGGTTGATATTTACATTTCTAGGAAATACTGTTATATGTATGTCAGAATATTCTTTGTTACTTCTACTACCACCTAGCTCTTGGTTTTCAGACAGTCCCTGGTTTGGTTCTCAGTGTTATTGTTCAGACCTTCAGTGTTTTACTTATTGCTTCTATTTCTCACCATACTTTTACTAGATAACCTTGCTGTGGCAGTTTCTAAGTATTGAGGACTAAAAATACAAATTTGATTGTATGCATTTTTTCTTCTAAGCGAGAAATTGTTTATAGTTTCAAATTCTTAACTATTAAGGAAAAGAAATTGTTTAGTAGATGCTGGGTATATCACATGTAAAATACTTGAATTCTTTGCCTGAAGAGCTTTAAAAAAAGCTTTTCATGCTGGAGAAACAAAGTAGATTAAAGGAATTAAGTGAGTGAAAAGTAAGTTTGTCTTGTGATCTGGCTGATGTGTTCGCCTTCTGTGGGAAATATCTGTGGAAGTGAGTTAACTTTACTATGCTTCATTGAAGAATGCTTATAAGTACTAGTCTCATTTGCTAATTGACCCCAAATTGGTGTCACTGATATTTAAAGACTTATTTCTCATAAACAGAACACACTTCAGTTTCCCCCCAAAAAAATGGGTAATGACATTTGCAATAAAGTCCAGTGGGGCTTTAAAAAAAGAAAAAGAAGAAAACCCCTACACAAAACAAAAAAACCCCAAAACGAACCCCCACTCCCCCCCATTAACAATTTATCACTCTTACAGAATTATTTAAAACCATCACTACTCAAAAAAAAACCCAACAAAAAACCAAAATCAAACCAACCCCAAAGCCCCAAACAAACAGCAAAGCAAAGAAAATCCCTTGATTAGATTAAAATCAAATAACACACTCAGTTGGATAGTAGGAGGGCACAACCCTGCAAATGGGTGACAGTTTTTGAGCAGGTTTTACATAGTGTTTTTTGAATACATGTACGCTGAATGCCGTGCAATGTTTTAATCCTCATTTCTTTTTGGTAGGGTTGTAGGGTTGACTGAAAGCAGTAATTTTTTTTATTTTTTTGCTTATCTACTTAGATTAATTTACAGGTCCAGCTGTGTTTTCTGTTCTGTTTTGGTTTGGTTTTTGGATCTCTTTGAGGGTATTTGAAGTTCTATTTGTTGGTTTGGGTCAGGTTGGTTTTAGGTTTTTTTATGAGACATTGTTAGATCACTTATTTGAAAATGTAAAGACCTAACAATGCTGTTGTGTTGGACAAGTTTAATTAGTGGAGACAGAAGTGGAACTAAGGAAAAATACAGACTGTCGCATGTTGTAACATACAACACGTCACAACATGTTAGATGTTCCCTGTTTAACAAAGAAGAGGCTAAAACTCCCAGCTGAGGTTCTGTTTGTTGTTTTCAGTGTGATTCATGACAAAAGAAAGTCAACTGCTACTTAAACAAACAGACACCACCACAACTGTGTTGTGATACCTGCTGCATTGCTGCTGTGCCATAGAATATGTGACATATTAAAATTGGGTCTTGCTTTTTAATTTGCCCTTTTACTTTTCCTTCCCCCTGATGCCATTGCCTTGTACAGTCATGAGACAGGTGTCAAGTTCTGCTTTTTTATGTTTCTTTAACTTGTGATGGCAGCTAGAACCATCTGAGGGAGGTGATGAACCAGGGGTAGACAGTCTTGTTGCCCTTAAGGTATTCCTTCCTCCAAATACACTTGGAGAATTGTCTGGAATAGAATATTTGCCATCTCAAACACTGCTTATTTTTTTGCAGTGATTTTACAGTATCTTTTCCCTTCTGAACAGCTGTTGGAAATACTAGCACACGATCCAGAGAGAGGAAATGTTGAAGAAGTGACCAAAAGCAGAGATCCAGTATAATCTGTTATAGTAACCAACTATATGATATAAGCTTTACAAAGACTGTCGGTTTAGAGAGTTTTGAAAATGAGAAGCCATAGCAGAAAAGTGTAGAGCAAAAAGAGACAAGGTGGGGAGAGGCAGACCTTGGTGATGGAAAATATCCAAGACATGGTGCTAATTTGATGGGGGAAAAAATTTCTGGGTTGAGCGCTGATAAATTTAAGCCCTTTTTCCCCCTATTTTGAGCATCATTTGGTTGACATAACTTCTGTGGCTGGTCCTGGTGACACAGGACCTTTGTTCTGAGTCAGTGTAGCTGCTCCTCTGCTGCGTAGGGAGAATCCATCAGTAGAGGGGACAGATTGTTGACTGTTCAGTGATTATTCAGCTGTCTTTCTAGGCCATTTGCTTCTGAAGAAAAAACAGACTGTTTCTAAAAGGAGTAATTAGCTTTGACAGGATTCTGAAATGATTTTCAGCCCCCTCTCATGTCTGTATACATGGATACATACACAACTGAGCCCAAAAACCAGAAGAGGAACACTAGAGGTAGCCTCAAATTGCAACTGGTCTCTAGCATTTTGCTGCTTTAGTATTCAGCCGGTCTCTGGTGCCTGTGCTTCTTCCTGCAGGGGGGGAATATTCTTGCCCTTACACAACTATCAGACAGGCAATACTCCTCTGAGTCTTTTTGCAGTGATCTCACTTTTCTGATTATTTATAATTCATAGGTGATGTCATGTAGTACAACCTATTTCGTTTGATGATAGCAATTTATCAGTGAGGACCCTGAAGTACTCTTGCACTAAGGAGAGTGACATGACAGGAATCCGCTTGCATATGAAAGATGTGGGCATGCTCACAAATGCCCATATTCGTATATTGAACAAATATTCATAGTGCTACTTACTGTAAAGTTGCTCTTGAGTGTCTTGAGTTTGAACTGCAATTACTGAAAATCTTTCTCAAGACCTCTGTAATGATGTGGTAGGTACCAGTTTATAGTAAAGTAGCTTGTGAGACCAAACACTAGACTTGTCCCATTGATGGTTGTTTGAAGAAATGCAAAGGAAATTTTAATCACCCCAAATAAGCAAAAGGTGACCAGAGTTTAACTGCTCTTAACAACAATATAGTACCCAACTTGTTAATGATATTATCTCAGTTTGAAGCAAGAATCTTATGGCCTGTTGATGCTGATAGTTCATCAGTGCTTAGTAATAATAAAGGCTAAACAAATCCAAGTCTGTCTGTTGCTGGGAAGCAAAGAAAGATGTGTTTTCTCTCTCTTATGCTGAACAGGGAGATGGTTATTATTGCATAGTGCAAGGAAATAGCGCAAGACAGTGCAGATATATGTGGTTACTAATGCTAATAGAATATTTGAGTGCTCTTGCTAAATTACATAATTATCCATTTAATATACAGCAGCTGTTTTGTGTCTCTTGTGTCAGGCTGGAGGCATTGCATGTTAGGATGCTAGAAAAATACTAGGGGTTTTTTTGTTCTTTAACCCTCCCTCACCTTTTCTTGTGAGCATTTTTTGATATGAAAGGCAGAAGTTATACCAGTAGCTACCCATAAAGAAGAGATGTGATTTTGACACTGACAGTGTTTGCAGTATAACCTCATTTGCTGGGGTTTATGTAACAGAGTTGTAAAACTTGTCCAAAGCTATACTGTTATATGCTATGTACTGCACAGTTTCACAGTTTGAAGCTAATTAGAGTTAGCACTGAGGACACAAATTTCCTTTGCTTCTTCAAAGAAGGTAAAACTTTGATGAAGATTGTGGAGGAAATGTAACTTCTGTTCTGTAGACAGCTCTACAAAACACTTTCATCTGAAATGAAAGGATCCTTATTTTGATGATATATTGCTTTGTTTTAAAGGTTGATTTTTAGAGACTATAATCTCTTTAAATGCCTTTGAAATAAACTCACTGCAGTGCTTTATTTGGCATTGTGCAATGATGTTTTCCCATGGGATTGTTTGGGGTTTTTTTGGCAGACAGTTTGAATTGGCATTGCATCTTTGCTGATTTCTTAATGTCACTCTCGTTTGTATGGACACAAGTTCTTGTACATGTTAATATAAAGGTTCTGGTTTGTCCTTATGTTTCATATAAGCTGTTGTCCTGTTTCTGTCAGAAGCCAGTAGCAGAAGTTGGGGGTACAGGCAAAAGAAAATGGAGCAAGTAGAGAGGGTTGCTTCTCTTCCCACCTTCTGTCAATCAGAAATGTACATGAATGCCCACTATGCTTATGTTGGATTACAGGATCTTTAGAGACTCTATCTTCAAGAATTTGAAGCTGAGTTCTCCCCAGGAAAGGTTGTGGATTTGCAGAGATAGTGAATTTTATTCTAATTCCATATACTTATAAAATGGAGAATTGTCTTAAAAAATACTGACAGTTCATTTTCGTGCTGATTCCACAGATACTATCGACTTGCTTTTGTTTCCTCCTGTATAGCAAGATGCCTTCAGTTTGTATATGCTGCCAATATTAAACATTAAACAAATCCTTTGTACCAATAGGAATGATATTTGGTTTTCACATGTTCCACATAGAATGACAGAAGGTCTCTCATTATTTCTTTTGGCATATATATCTAAAGCATCGTGGTTGGTGAACCTTTTTTTTTCCTTCAAGACAACATTTTAATTAAAAAAAATGTTTGGTGCAGTTCACAGATACTACAAGGTTGTTTTTATAATTAAAAAAAAAAAAAAAAAAAAGGTGAATGTAATGAAAGACAACAAATTTTCCTGCTTTGAAGATGGAGGAACGAGGAAACTGTTGGGATCTCCTGCATTTACCGTCTTCCATTTGTTTGACTTTGGTTTATGTTTTGGATTTGGGTTCATTTCTCTTTCTGCCCTGCAAACCTGGTTGTGACTTTCTTCAGGGTAGGATTTTTTAAAAAACAAAAAGTCTCATCTTTCAAAGTTGTTGATGCAGGATGGCTGTTGTGTTTCTGTAGTAAAGGTTGGTGAGATTAATTTTCCTTCACCAAAAGCACATTGTAATCATTTGATGTAAAACTGAATGTGTATTTACAGGCAGTTTGGCACCTGAAAATTGCTTCCATTGCTGGCAGGTTGATTACTGCTGTTGTGTAATAGCTTTTTCTATTATTTTTTATTCATTTGTGTGGTCTTATCCAAGCCATCATCTGTAATGATTAACATGCCTTTTTTTAGCTGTTTTATTACAATGGGTTTAGACCAAAATATGCTCAGTTAAGTTAGAAACAGTCTGGATGAGCAAAAGCATTGTATTCTAGCAGGTTTTGTTCTGTTTTGTTTATATGATGCTTTTATTTATTTTTTTTTCCCCCAGTAAAAACCTAGAGCACATAAACCAAAACAACCTACAGATTGGTGGCTCTTTAACAGTCCTGGTAAATATTGTCATTGATAAGACAGAAAATTTAGCCATAAACATAGAGCTCAGTCTTAGTACAGCAAAATGTGAAGTAAGAATTTAATATTGAAAATTTGCTTTCTCGAAGAAGGAAAAAAAGCCCAACAAAGCAAGTTCAGTGGACATGTGCTGCATGTTTAATAAACCCATCACAACAGGGTTCCACCAACCTTTTTTGAGAAACCCAGAACGGCTATAATTCTGAGGATTTCAGAAGTTCATTCAGTGGGGAATTTGTGTTAACACAGAGAGATCTCCGTCTTTTCAGATAACTTTTGTGTAAAGAGCGGTAGTAATATAGTCTTAGAAAATCTGGTTTGAAGATAATGTCTTTGGCAACTGCTCAGGAATGCACAGCGTGAGTTTGGTTTTTTATGGTATGAGCTTGGTTGTGTTTTTTCAATGTAGTTAGTTCTAAATCATACTAAATAAAATAAAAATAAAATAAAAATAATAATAAAAAGATGCTGTGGGTGTTCCATGCTTTCCAGTGCCTAAGACTATGCTCTGGAGCCTTCCAAACTTCTCAGGAAAACCAAGGCTTGGTTATCATTGACCTAGAAACACAAATACCGAAGTTGCATTCTGGTGGGCTAGGAAATATGAAATCCAGTTACATAAGATTCTTGGAAGACATTAATGAACTTCATTATGCCTGATTTTTTTGTAACCTTTCCTCAATTAAGCAGTGTCTCCCTTCTCTAGTTGGATTTAGATCCTGTAGCATTTCTAGGGAATGCAAGACTTAGAACAGTTCTTCCTTCTGAAAAGACTACAGAAGTTTTTGGCAAATCATAAACTGTGTGAAAAACAATTTTCATTTTACGTTTTAGGAAAAACTGTAGCCTTGTCCTCTTTAATTCAAGAATAACTTTCAATGTCTTTTTTTATGAAATCTGTATGAAAATTAGGTTTACCTCTGCCAGTACAATGTAGTATTGGATTCTTTTCTGGTGCACAAAAGAGTCCTTTCAAAGTCTGTGGAAGGTTATGGTGAGTGAAAGCTTTCCAAAACAGACTTCAAAATGTCCCTTTCTGATTTTAAAATATTGTTAGAAGAAAATGACTTTGCTGGTTTTGAGCTACTTTAACAAATTCAGAAGGAAGTCAGTTAACCTTTCTTAAAGCATCACTATATAAATTCATAGACACAGTTTGAGATTGTCAGTTTATTGGCTTTTAAGGTGCTAGTAACAGTTCATATTTCGTGTTGGTAAGTCTCATCAGTAGGTGCTAAAGCATACTTTCCATCCTCTTTCTCTTTGGCTATACTACTGTGAAACACTTTGAGAATTAGATATAGATGCTTATTTCATGTAATTCATATCTGTTAATGCATATATGGAGGTGGGTGATATTTTGGTGAATACCCATGAGCACATGCACTGATCCGTAGCCCAGAGTGGGAAGGAAAATTATCAAGAGTCTCAATGAAGGAATACCCCTATTTCTGGCCTAAGGCGTCTTTTTTGATAAATCAAAGGGAAAGTCTTAAGAAGGCTAACATTTATTGGCCTCTGGTAAAAAATTGTCGATATACATAGTCTAATTCTCTCTTTTGCCCACATCTATGCTCTTATATTCCTTTCAGTTTAGTTTCCCTATGCATGTAGGCAAAAAAGGAATTTACCTTGGATGTGACTTCCAGGCCTACTCTCACGTTGAACTGTCGTAATTGCCACCCTATTTAGACAGTCTGTATTGTACTACAGCAACAGTGATAAATGGTAAATTGAAAGACAACTTAGAAAAATGCAGCCTTTGCCACCCAGTTGTCCTTGGTCCTTTTTGAGAAGTCTTTTGCAAGTGATGTGGAATAAACCTCCAAAACTTAAACTTCTGTTGAGGTTCTTCTATTTGAAAAAAAAATAATCATCCAGCTTTCGGGTCTGTACCTGTATGAACCTCACTTATGTGGATGCAGGGGCATATCTGAGCTCCCTCCACCCTTGGTGAAAAAGCATGGGAACTTCTAGGTGTCTATTTGAGGGTGATAAGACCACTGGTTGCCAAAAGAAGTTGTGGCTGCCCCATCCCAGGAAGTATTCAAGGCCAGGTTGGAGGGGGTTTTGAGCAACCTGATCTAGTGGAAGGTATCCCTGCCCGTGGCAGGGAGGTTGGAACTAGATGATCCTTAAGGTCTCTTCCAGCCCAAACCATTCTGTAATTTTATGATGATTCTATGATATACTCAATATGTATTTATTATGGAGGCAAACAGCTTCCTCTTTTTTTCCACTCTGACTTTTGCCTTCCTTTCCTTATTCTGGTGTTGGTCACTGTTTGTCACTGATTATCAGAACATGTAGGATTGGATCCCATGTGCTGCATGCATCTCTGTATCCCCAAGTATTAATGATTATATTAGGCACCATTTTTCTCCATTATTTCTTTTGCCACATAGATTAAGTATGAAGCAATAAAAGGTAAATGTGTAGTGAGATGTACCATCTCAAATATTTCTCTTTATTTGAATATATTCTGTATCAGCTGGTGTAGATACATTATAAGACTGAATTTCATGTAGAGATGAGTCCAGAGACCAGAATACTTACTTTTGAAATTTTATGTATATATGTTCTATTAAATAGTGTTTGTCATGAAGGAGCAGCTTTTAAACATGCTACACTTATTTTTTTTCTAGTTGATTCTTTAATGATGCAGGCAGCTGGTAGAGACTTTGTCACAACCTTGATCTCTGACCTCTATAAAAAAATCCCTCTTTCCATTCTTCAAGTTTTCTCAATCATCCAACTTATTCTCCCCATTCTATTATATGCAGGAGATGATTTTTAAATTTTCATTTGAGTGTATAAAAGCAACAGTTTTCCAAGCACCAGGTGCAGAATAAGGATGACTAAATAATTAAATGCTGCTGGTTGGCACATAAAGCTACAATGTGATAAACTGATATGAGTTACAATAATGTGCATCTTTACTTCTTTGAAAGGGTGCATAATAAGACTTGATTTAAATATGTTCTGGTTTTAAGAAATATCCCATGTGTTTTCTTTGAAATTAGCTTTGCCTTCGTCTGTTGGAACTATTAAGCTGATCTGCTCCTTGAATTATTCTATACAAGCCTGTACAATTCAAAAGAGAAAAAAAAGGCTGTAAATCAACATTGCATAATTTTGGAAGCCAACTTACTATGCCTGAAAGTAATTTTAAGATGCAATTGAAGGAAATAGCTGCTTACATGATACACTAAACAGTGTAAATAATTCATGAATATCGAAAGTTTCTCTAGCTTTCTAATTTTTCAGGAGTGAAAAAGGCTTTAGCTACAAAGCATTTCCAACACATTTTGGAAGGCCTTGGTTTAGGCAAATCCCTTGTCTATAAATTCAGATGCTAAGTTAAAAAATGTTAGCTTGTAAGAAGTTAGTTTTTATATTAGAAATCATGAGCATCTCCACTGACGAGAGGGCAAATGGTTTAGATTAACTTTGTATAACAGAATAAATGGTATATAATTTCCAAAGTTATAATGGGAAAAATACATGTTTCACAGTTACTAAAAGAGGAACAAATAGATATGGAGTGTAAGTAATTGGCTAATGGTTATAAATCAGGGAGCTAACACTTTTTTGTTCTCTCCCTTGAAAGAAGGATTGTGTTAGTGGGGCCTTGGGTTACTCTGCCATAGTCAATTAACTTGAAGGATGTCCCTCATAACTGCAAAATGAATTCTGTGATGCTGTTCATAGTTATTGCTTTGTGTGATGATGAATAAAACATTTCAGGAGTGTAGTTTTGTGAGCTCTTGCCCATCTACCAGTGGAAGAATTCTTTCAAGTCTCAGAGGAGGATTTTTTTAATTATTCTTGGCTGGTGTTATTTAAGGTCAGCTCTGAAAATTGTTTGTGTTGACACTGCATCAGCTCACCAGATTTTAGGTTTCCAGGGTTTTCGCCTTCTTTTATAAGAATCAAGAATGTCTAAAATTAGTGTTGGCTTCTCCAGGAATCTAAAAATCCATGTCCTGGCTTATTTGCAAATGTATAGAACTTCTGGAAGTGTAGATGTTGCATATGGTAGTCTGTCACCTATTGGATTACTGATGAAAGTGAAGCTTGTATTTTAGACCATTACCTAATTTAGAATTGTAGTATAAATATGGTGGGATAAATTACTGCCAAGGTTACATACAACCCGTTTTTGTATGACCAATATAGCTTTAAAATATCATTGTACTTTTATAAATATAAAGTAGTATCATGTGGGAAAAAATAATTGTCTATCTCTGTGCTCAGTGTTCACGTTTTCATTTTGTCTTCTCATCTGCATGCCCAGCAGGGCTCAAATAAATACTAGCATTCATGAGTTTACCTTATTAATAGGCAGTTTCAGTGACAAGTTTTGAGATGCCCCTCAAGTCTTTTGCCATACCATCACTTATTATTTATTTAATCTATGCTAAAACTCTAGTATTAACGTTCTCCTAATTTTCTTCATGAAAAGTATAGCTAGCTACAGGGAAAGAATTCTCCCTCTAGGAAAACATGTGCTATGCTCAAAGCTCTACAAATGTTTTAACGATTTTCATCCTTAATGACAAAAAAATGTGTGCACCCATTCTGAGTGGCAATGGGGAGGTATCTTGCAAAACTATATAAAACACCAAAATACATTATTGCATTTCTTATTATATACAAATCTGTAGTATGATAATCAAATTCAATATTGCAGCACTTATGTTCTTTGCTGGGTTTTTATGACTTTTAGTCTGTAGTGTTCTTGTAGATGTGATTTTTTTCCAATGAAATCTTTCTTCAGTTCACTCAAGACAGATGATATTTGAGCTCAAGATTAGATTTATAAGTAGGTTTCTTTTTTGTTCTGTTGCAGAGAGGTTTGCCTGGAAGGACAGGAGGGTATTATTGATATATTTGGTTATTCTTACAGCATGTACTCTCATTGCTGTTTTTGTTTACTGGCAGAAAGAGACAGAGAAATATATTGAATTTTGCTAAGACACAAAGAATAAAGTTATGCAAGTCTGAGTGGATGTTCCAGAAATTATTTTTACATCTGCGGCATAAGAAAAAGAATATATATAAAGCATAATGTAGAAAGTCTATGGTGTGCTCAAAATACTCTTATTTACTACTAAATCATTTTAGTATTATGATTTCATGTGCAAGATTTCTTTCATTCTGAAAGACTTCTTTTGTCAGGATACATTAATAAAGAATGCCATGGATGACTTAGAGTTGATGAGGGGCCAAAGTCTTAAAATCCTTGTGTTGTCAGCCTCAGTTTGAACAACGTCAGTGGCAGGGATATAGAGAATTAAATACAAGGTCTCTTAGGTCAAACTTGATAGAAGTTTTATTGAGGGTGATCAGGAGAAACTGATAAACACACTAGGTGGAGGTAAACAGGAGAGGGGAAAAAAGAAGTAGTTCTAGAAAGATTTCCTACTTCACACTGAAGTTATCAATCCCCTCTGTTTCTGGAAACATCTTTGAAATTCAAGATTTTGCTTGTATTTTAATGATGCATCCAAACAGACTTTACTAACCAAAATCCTTTAAAATGGGTAATTTTTGAGCCTTAATTGCACAGTGGTGATAGTGGCTTCCTGTCCTCCTCCTGCCCTGAGATAGATTCTTCAGGAATGTTGCTTTTACAATACTTCAGTTTCTGTAAAAAAAAAAAAAAATGGCTTTACAAAGCAGGGCTTTGTTTTAAATTGCATTTTTTGTTTCTTATTAAACATAGTATATACTGAATCCTACATAGAATAGGGCTTAGATGATTTATTTTCATTATTGCTGTATAAAAGCATATAGAGAGAACACTGTTCTGGAAAGGGTTCTTTTGTATGGAAACAATGGTTACTGAAGAGTGACTTTATAATGCAAGTTCCTAAATAGAATGGAGGCTAGTGTATTTTCAGTGAGTAGTTTATGTTGGTTTTGGTTTTTTATTTAATTTGGAGCAGAAGTAAAGTGAGAAGGAATGGAAGGATTTGGGAAGATAAGGAGAATAAAAGAATAAAGCAGGGTAGAAGGTGAGGGGGATAACATCTTGCCTCCTGCTAAGCTGAAGTCAAGAGGTAGGTGGGTTTTGTGTTTGTGGCAGTAAGAGTCACACTGGTGAGAGAAAGAAAGCATTTGTGAGACATTCGTAGTAACTTTTTCCACAGTTTTCTGTAGTGGAAATCACTCATTTTATTATATAATGTTGTGAACACTGACTAACTGCTTTTCTTAAGCCGGAATGGGGCCTGAGCAGATTGTGTTAGTAAAATAAGCCTTGATTTTGTAATGAGATCTAAAAAAATATATTGGAAAAATTAAGCATATCATTTTAACGATATTTAAAGTACCTTCCTTTGTGTTTCTGTTGGTAGAAGGTAATGCAAAGTAAAGATGCAAAACAGCTTCTTTCTAGGTGAGACAGATTTAAACTTAAAAAAATCTGAATGGAAGAAAATGGCCTGTAGGAAACATTACAGCCTACTACCTATGAATGTTTGTTTTTAAAAAGCATGGTTACACTTAACCCTTTAAAAAAATGTCATAATTGCTGGAGAAAAAAAAAAACCCTGAAATTAGTTTCAAAATTTCAAATACCATGAAAATATCTTAAAGAATTTATATATATATATAAATTTAAGTTATTTACATATATATAAGGCTCAAAATATTTTTGTCTAATGTAAAGGATTTTTATTTTTTTTTTTGCAACTTATTATAAAATTTCTGGTTATACATCTAAGTTTTAAAAATATTAATAAATAGAAGACACAAATAAGAGGAAGTTTTTTCGAAGGAACGTAAAGTACTTTTGCAGTTATTTTTGGCAGTTGTAAACTTATTTTCTGTAGTTTCAGTAGATGCAATTTTATGTTATTCCGGCTACCAAGAAAGAAAAAAGTGTGTTGTCGTAATCTAGGATATATTAGCAGTCTTGTTCACCCTTTAATTTATTTTATTTTTTTTAGAAGTTAAATGTAGTAGTTTTTGTTATGTGTTTTTGAAACCTATCATCACCATCTTTCTTGTGTTGAGTTCTTCAAGTCAATTCTATAAAAATTACCCTCCTAGCCTTAATTAATTTGTTGCCATTTCTGTTTTATAAAATTTGCATTTCGTCTTGCATTCTAAATGACATGTTGGTTATTACTCACTCACTAGATAGGTCTGGTCAGAGAAGTGAAAACAGAGAAAATGGTATAGTATCTGTTGTTTACAAGATCAAGTTACAAATGGCATTCTTCTTTTCCTTCCCAAAAGGCACTGAGGCGTGAACTGAAGGAGAAAGAGCAAATCATTCTCAATGCTGTGGACCAGGCACGAGTTTTCCTTGCTGATCAACCAATTGAGGGGCCTGAGGAGCCAAGGAGGAGTTTGCATTCCAAAACAGGTCAGAAAATACTTACTTTTGGGAACGGTCAAAATGAGAGAAAAAGGACTTACATGTCTCTAGTACATATCTGGTATCCTGATTACTTGGTTAGACTTCAGAATGTTCCAAATCACATCTTGATTGCTTTTATTTCAATGATTTAGCCTCAAAACATATACTCTGCTTTACATGTATTCACATTTTAATGGAAGAAGTAGAAAAATCTGAATTTCCTTTTCCAATTTTTGATTCAAAACAGTAAAATCATTAGTTCTGTCTTTTCCTTTTTCTTAACAGGGTAACATATGCACCTTAAGTGTAATTAGAATAGTAGTTGAAGGATGCACATACAAATACATAATTTTCCCCCACTCCCATAACCAAAAAATAGAAAAATATACCAAATATCTGCATAATTAAGGCCTAGATTTATGTTTCTGATATAAGCTACAACATTATAAAATCTTATTTTCAATTACATAAGAATTGTTCTCGGTAAAGGTAGTAATCTATTTTTACAAAAATATCAGTTGCTGTAAGATATGAATAATTTACTGTTCTCTATAATTTACAAAATTGCAGTATAGCTGCTTGTATCAGGAGTTAGGGCTTTTTTTTTCCCCATACATCTTTCTATACATCTCCATAGCAAACTTTTAAAGTTTCTTCAATGGAAATACAGATCTTTCCTGCATCTGTACTTTCTGTTACTTCCGTGCAAATGTGGTTTCATATTCCCTAATTCAGCTTTGTAGATAAAGTTTGAATAGCTGCTGATTAAAGCAAATGAATCATTTTTCTGTGTGATTAGTTCTTGTACCTTAGCTGCTGTAATGTATCTTACTACTTCCTTTTTGAACTCCTGACTCCCGAAAAAATGATTTGTCTTTACTCTCAAACTTATTTGATACATTGCATTTCTAATGTTTTGGTCTAAATCACAAGCAACCCTGCAGTTGAAAAACAAGCAATGCTTGGTTTATATTTTCTCATTTTTTCACACAAAAGTTTGAAGTCACAGATTCTCCTCTCAAAAGCCATAGAGCAACCCAACACAAATTATGCCAATCCATAAAATGTTACCAGTGTAAAATTTTCTAGCAGGGGTTGATATCAGTGACTGAGTCAGTGCTGACTGAAAGAGCAAAAGCAGACTTCAGAAAATGAGCTGCATCATAAATTCTTGTTTTGCAATCTATTGTAGTATTGTTATTATTAGTTATACAGTTGGCAGTGATAACAAAATAGCAGGGAATTTGATGATCATGCTAAAGTGCATAACAGTAATGGCCAGGCAGATAGTCTGTAAGTGATGTATGAGTATCTCTTGTCTAGTCATCGTATTTGAAAAATGATCAAATATGTTCAGGCTGGGAAGTTTCATAGATGTGCATTGAAATTATTTTCCTCTTCCTTGTTCACACTCAGTAGTTCCATAGACTCTTGTTTTGGGCACGTGGTGTGTGGGTTAGTATGGGCTACCAGCCAAACTCCCACCCATCCATCCCCTCACTTCCTCAGTGGAACAGAGGCAGAAGATAGGAAGAAAAGGACTGAGAAAGCTCATGGATCGAGATGGGGACAAATGTAGATCCATTACAAACTACCGTTGTGGACCAAACAGATTTAGCTTGGGGAAAATAAAATATTTATTGACATTTAAAATAAATATTTAATTATTTGTTCAATGGTGAGAATCAAAAAGAAAACACAAACCCCATAGCTTTCCTCTCCTCTTCCCTAGGCTCAATTTGACTCCTTTATTCCTGTCTCCTTTTCTCCTTCCCTCCTTGTTATGAAGACAGGTCTTGCTCTTCAACAGGGCACCAAGTGGTGTGGGAAGGTGGTGAGTCTACAGGCAGCCTAGCAATTCCTCTCTCCTGCTTTCTTCTCCTCACCTCTTCTGGGCTCTCCCTGGGAAGTATCTGCCATGGAGCTTCTGCTCCTTCTCCTTGGACCTTGGTGTTCCCTCTGCTCTTTCTCCTTTTTGTTCACTCCTCTTCTCTCTCTGGTGTTTTCTGCTGTATCCTAAATACATTCCCTAAGATGCCACCAGTGTGGCTGAGGGCCTCAGCTGTGCCCTGTGATGGGTCAGCTGGAGCTGGCCATCCCCAGCACCCCAGTTGCTGGCAGCTCCAGCCGCCCCTCACAGAGACGCTGTGCACAGCACATAGCGGTACACAGCACTGTACGGTCATGATTTGAACATGGGTTTGGCTGCTTCTAACACAAGTAACAAAACCTTTTTCTTTTAAGTCATAATCACATTAATTGGAAAATCACTGTTTCTTGAGGTTAGTTCTTACCCTGTGTAATGGCAGGGGTGTTTAGGGGAGAGGGTTTTCTAACCTGCAGAGGGTAAAGCTGTAAATGTTTTTTTTTCTGTTTTCTTCAACCTATCTCTTGCCATCCACTAATTTATTTGTTTTTTTCTTTACACCCCTTGCACTGTTGCAGGGACAAGGAATGAAGGCGATTTAGGAGAAAACTGGTTAGAGTCAGTTTTGAACTTGGTTCATCAAGACATATTTTAAGGACCTGTGCATACATACATTCATTGTTCCTTCCAGAGAGAATATTAGTTATAGGATGCTTTATGATAACCCATTATTGTCTGTAATGTTCTTGCTAATTTCAAATATATCACAAGAATGTAAAATCAGGTTATGAGCAAGCCTTGCTTTTTTTCTTCCCATCTTGGCTTTATGCCTCATGTGTTGTCCTCCTACTGTACCCTGTAGTAACTGGTGCACTCAAACACAGTTCTTTAGCTTTCAGGAAATGTCCTTCTAAGTTAAGCTTATCTCCCATCTGTCCTTTCTTCTGATTTTTTTTTTTTTGCCATGTTTCCATAGGAATAAAAGTGAAAAAGCAAGCTTCATGCTCTTCGTGCCTGTGAGCTGCTTCAGGAGCTGATTGGAGCTGATTGATAAACCAGCAGGCCAGCTGCTGAATTTTATAGATGTTCAGGATAAGGAAATTGGAAATGCTTGCATTTTTAGCTTTCTTGTCACATGTCCATGATACAAGACAAAACTTAGATCTAAAAATTTAAATTATAATTCTCTATGGAATAGTTATATTTGGCTTCTTAGATCCTTATACTGTTGGTAAGGTTATAGGCCATGGGAAACATAAAGGAAATGAAAAATAATATTTTCTATCTCCAAGGTCCTCCAGACTGATGATACAGCTTTGCTAAAATTATGTCCTTAAAATTCCACTGCTGCAGTGAGGAAGTGGAGATATTTTTTTAGAAGATAACATAAACTAACATCCTAGCATATTACCATAGGTCACCACACTGATTCTCACTGAAATAGTAGCTGTTTCCAGGAGTCTGCAGTATTGTCGAAGTCCTTCAGTAGCTTCTAGTCTTCTTACAACAGTCAGTTTCCTAGCTTTGAAACCTGCCGTTTGGTAGCAAAGGTTGTTGTCATAAACACATAATTTAAAACTAAGCATTTGCCATCTGTTATCTCCTCTGAATTGGAAGTGTAGGAAGCCACATAAATAACATCTGTGTTATAGGAGAAATATATTAATAGATATCAATGAATTACATGCATATACTTACTGTAAGCTTGTGACAACATGTTCACCTCTTTCAGACATAAATAAAAGTCGAACTTACTTGTTTCCCACCACTGAGCAAGTTCAGGTAAATTCTCTGCCATAATTTTTCCTCTTAGCAAAGAAAATCAAACTGGAAATAGGCAATTTACTGTTTTCTAATGTATATAGCAGTCAATAGTTCTATTTTCAAGCACTTGTGTCTGTCCATAAGCTATTGTGTAAAACTAGCTATTACACACACCTGGAATAGCTTTCTGTTCTCTGCTGTGCAGCTGAACTGATTTTTTAACAGCTGAGTATTGGAAACAGGATGGCCTGAGGCCACAGTGGTCAATTTTATTATCGTTTTGGTTTTGTTTGATTTCTTTTTATTTTTTTTTAACCATAAGGACCTCAGGATATAAGCAGAGTTATATTAATTCCGGAACTGTGTGCTCTGTTATGGTCCAGTTTTAGCTGAAATACTGGGATGCTGCTTCCCAGATAGAAGCCATGTTCTTCAAGTTTAACTATTGCCTTGTTTTAAAGACTCTAGAAACCAGTAAAGATTTGTCTGCAAGAGGATTTTCAGTTATGCTGCTAGCAATGTGGATGACTGATGGATGTCAAAGGTTAGGACGTTGCTTGAAAGAAAATTCCTTTCTTATACTCTAGAGGAAACATAGTTCTAAAACACTGTAAATGAGCCTCAAGAAAGCAAATCGGAAATTGCAGAATATTAAACAAAAAGTGTATAGAAGAGGAAGCATGATGAGGAAACTTGCTTAGGAAGGTCAAAAAATTTCAGAACATGGATGTTTCAAAGACCTGTTTTGTTGGTATAGGATGCTATCAAGTCAGGGAGCCCTACCTTTTATGCTGCCTGGCTATTTTCTGGTTTTATATTATTTTGGAATAAAATAGATGCCTTTATTTTGTTCTGAAATGCTGTTAGGGGATGTATATCTGTCTCAGACAGCCTTGCTGAAGAGCTACCTGCCATATGTGCTGTGCCAGGAAAAAGTCTTTATTGATCTTTGGAAGAAATAAAAGGCTTGTCACAATCTGCAGTCACAGTGCTTTGGAAACATAGGATTAATTCCTTATTTGGCTAGAGTAACTGGGATACAGTGGTGATAGCCTTCTTTCTACTAGTATTTTCTCTTCAACAGGAATTGGAAGAAGACATAGTAGCTTGGTAATACTGTAACAGTACTGTTATATTTGGATTTTTCTGGTTTTGTGGCAAGAGCAGAGTAAAACTGAGTTTTATGTTTCTGGAGTTAACACAAATGTTGGTTGGGCTTCCACTATGCAAAGGTATTGTGAATTCATGTTGGATCACACCATTTATTACGAAATGGTGGCTTGATTTTAGTGAGAAGTATTCTATATGTTTTGATTATATTGACAAGTTACATTGGCTATGTTGGATAAATGCATGGTTCTCAGGATTGCTGTAATCTTTTTGGATTTTCTGGAGATAGATGCTATGGACAACTTAATTATCTCTTTTAACTTGAAGCTATTTTCATTTTGTTTTGTCCTTCCATGTCTTCCCCACCAGCATCCACTGGGAAGTCAACAACCATTATTGAATTATATGTATGTTTGCTAGCATTTTTCTCATTTGTCTTTATCTGGAGCCCATACTCTGGGCACTTTCCAGAAGTATTCATCATACATGAGGTTAACAGCTTTCATTTTCTATGCTTTCACGATTCTATCTTCTGCAGACTAAAGGTAATTTGTCTTTTATCCTGCCACGACTTTACTCATTCACTATTTATTTAATTATATTTCTCTAGTTTGAACAATGTTCAGGTTTTATAGAAGAAAACCTGAATGGATAAAGATGAAAATGACTGTGCTTTTTCTTTGTTTTAACTGCATATGCAATAGATATTTGAATAGGAGAAAAAGGTGGCATACTTTGTTATGCTTGCATGGTTGGGTTCTTGGAATCTGACTAATTGCTACATTTCCACAAAAAAAAGTTGCTGCTCATTCTTTAAGCTTCCTATTCTCATCTCATCAGAACTAAGTTTTCTGTCCAGATTGTTAGAAATCCAGAGAATGCTTTTGCTGGAGTGATGCTGAAGACTTCATTCAATGATAGTACTGCTTTTGGTTCTTCTGCTTAGGAGTTTGTCAGGGTGCCATTGTGTCTGTTCAAATGCTCTGAAAGTTTTCATAATGGTTACAGTGCTGTGTCACCCATTGTTTTTTGCTGCAAAGCTTGACTGAACCACAGAAGACACAATGTTTGACATAATGGGAGAGGGAGTAGGCATGAAATCAGATCCAGTTCTAGTATATTTTATTAAGAATATAGCAAAGTGAAAGGAAATGAATGCAATTTTGGCAAGATGGAGAGAAATCACTAGTTGAAGTCCACATAATGAAGATCAAGCACAGTTGCTTAGAATCAAATATGCTAGAGCCAGGAATAGTTTGAGATCTGAAATAATTTCTTAATGCAAGGAGAATTTTCTTTACTGATAACTTTCCTGGGTAAGTATTTTCTAAATATGTAAGCTTGTAAGGAAGCTGTGTGCTGTAAAGTTCAGGCTGGAAAGTTTCCCATCCGTGGCACTCTGTCTCTGATAGTGACATAGAAAAGCTTTTGGTGTTTTCATTATTTTGTTTGTGAAAAAAAAAAGCAGCTTATTAAAATGAAGTTTTGCCCATGACAGAGGCAGACTGTGTTTTTCTGTTCTTCCTGACTGCAAGGTCAGATAATATCTTTCTTCTCTGGTAAACAGATGGTCCAGTGAATACAGGCTTTTCTTACTTTCTGAGCAGCTGCTGAAGTGGAGATAATATAATAAGTACCATTAAAAAAAAAAAAAAGAAAGAAAAAAGAAAGAGGGGGGTACAGGAAAAGCTGATCTTCGGGAAGACTTCATATTAAGTGGGGACAAAAAAGTGACAACCACTGTGTAGCCTTTTTTCACACTGTCTGCCACTGTGTGTAATGACAGACTGATGAAACAAGTTCCAAACTTATAGAAGAAAATTCTCACTGCAATTTTTTGGGGCTTACAATTCTGTGCTATGAAGCCAGTGTCTTGGAGAATGTGTTATCTGCTTGGAAAAAAAGTAATGTGCTGCTCATTAATAAGTTGAGTTGTCGTGATTGAAAACACGAAGGTTATGCAAGATGTATTTCTGTGTGAAAATTAATAGATGCTGAATGGTATTATAGCTCATAAAAATGTGTGTTTAGCTCTTTTTCCCTAGTAAATGTCTTTTTAGGGCGCGTTTGCGAGCAGTTACAAGGCTTTTATAAAATAAAGCAGTCTCACAGTGAATTAATATTTTTCAAATAAAATATGTGGCATGTACCCTTTACAATGACACTGATTTGACAAATGTTTTGGGTTCCAGTTCTGTTGGGATACTTTTCTCACCTCTGTCAATCTGGAATCTTTTCCTTTCCCAAAATATGTGGCCAGCTTGTCGTGAGTAAAGCTGACTTGTTTTAACTGTCCAGACAAGTAAAGTCAGGCTGCTGTTCCCCTCTTCTATTCCCATTTATTACTACAGCCACTTTTTTTCTTAGTGCTTCCAATGGGGCAAGCAGCATTCATTGAATCTATTGTGTCAGTACCTTTACAGATAACCAAAAAGTTTTGCAAGATTTTCAGCTCTTACTGAAGCTTTCAGTATGTTCCTTGTCAAGTGACAAGGACGATCAAGTGACTGATCATTTTAAATAATCTGCTAATAGTCTAGTTTAGAACTGTTAAGCCCTTGTGGCTGTGGTAACAGATGATGTAAGCACACGGCGTTGGATAAAAATGGTAGGTTGAAGCTTTGCATATATGTAACTTCTACTTCAGTTTCTGGATATAATGTCTCCTGTATTCACATGGTTGAAATGCCAACAAAGGAGGCTTTCTCCCCTCGTCTACAATTTTCTTTTGCCTTTCAATGAAGCTCAGTATTCCATTTCCTTTTGTAAAGCATTCCAATGCTAGGTGCTCCATTCATCCTCATTTAAAGTCCTGCAGTTTTTACACCTGAAGCCTGGTTGTCCTCAACCTATAGCTATATCATAGGATACCTCAACCTCAGTCTCTGCCATTTGCTGCAGCTTGCCTGCATGCTGCGATTTAGTGATGTCTAGATTGCTCATGGTTCCTTTGTTAGGGACTGTAGTGGATTCTCATTCATTCATTAGTGGTGTATTATCAACAGTGTATAATTCCAAAACTACTTCCAGTAACAATTTCTTTGATATCTTTACGTAAGCAATTTGTAGCTGTTGTTTTTGTTTAAAACAACAGTTTTTATCTGAAAGGGGGTTTTGTTTAAAACTTAAGCATTATTTCTTTTCCTTTTTCTAAAATCTGTTGCAAAGCTTGGGCTAAAGATCATACCAGAACTGTGTTGTCCTATGATATAGTTTATTCTACTGTGAATTGCTGGAATTCCAGAGACAAGGTATAATGTATCACAGCATATCTTTGGTTTTCATCTTTATTTCGGACTGTCAGTATTGCAAATTGTGAGTTACTGCTATGTC
Source organism: Coracopsis vasa (assembly GCA_026283785.1). Lineage (NCBI taxonomy): Eukaryota > Metazoa > Chordata > Aves > Psittaciformes > Psittacidae > Coracopsis > Coracopsis vasa. Next base: position 37,583 of record JANHGB010017078.1, read on the forward strand.
TCTATATCCCAGAGCTACATATATAATTTATCTCCCTTCACATGTAGTTAAGCAATGCAGGTTGGTTGTGAGGAGGTTGGTTTGTTTGTTTGTTTGGATATTTTTTTCCTCTCAGATGGCATCTCATTGTGTTGCTGAATACTCTTTTAGTATTTGTAGTCTAGCACGTATCAAAACTAATGCGGGCCAACTCTTTTAAAAAATATATAGATCTGGTGGGCAGAAACTGGGTTTGATCTGAACAACTCCCTGTTACTTTTACATCTGGGAAAAATGTGCCTGCCCTTCTCAGCAACAAATTGAGAATATTCTAATGGGTTTTTTTTTTTGTTTTTTTTTTTTTTTAAAAAAAAAGTCTTGCAGAGACTGGAGGTTTAAATATAAGCAATTAACTGAAATAATCAGTATCATCTCCTGTGACTACATCCTGAGGCTGTGTGTATGCCCGCTTTGTCTTCGCTTAACATGAATGGGATTTCTGTGGTTGCTGGGTTGCGTTGGATTTAGACACATAAGCCTGAAGTTTATGAGAAAGGGTGCACCGTAAGCTTGGCTCTTTTTCACTCGAAAGGTTCACTAAACGTTTTTAGATTTGCTAAACCTATTTAAACCAGCCTTTTAGGACTTCGGTGTTAACACGGAAAAGTGGATGTAGAGCTGCAGAACCACTCATAGTACTCAGTACACATAGGTTTTTTCTAGTGCGAGACATCCTGATAGTAGGGTGAAAGGTGGTGGTAAGTGATCCAGAACAAAGCACTTTTCTTCTTCTTTCTACATGAAATGATGCCCAGATTTTCTATTGCAGTTTCCAGTAGGGAAGAGTGATCTTCCATTTCCTCCCCCTGTGCCTTCAGAAGTGACAAACCAGCAGTAAGCTGCCTTTGCTTTGCAGATATCATAAGACATGGAAGTAGGAATAGTTTCCTGATTTCTGATCAAACTTTATTTTGTCATTGGGAGTGATTAAAGTTTATTTCAGTTATGGCAAGGTACACTGTCTTCTACCTTGTACCTGCTGAAATAAATTATCAGTTAACACTGCACTTACTGTCTTGAGTATGTACCTCAGGAGCACTGTCTGAACACTGAATAGGCACAAATAGAGCAGAAATAAACAGCGCAACTTTTCTTTCACCCTGCAGAGTTGACCCCTGAGGAGAAAGCTCTGAGGATTGCCAAAGCTATGCGTAAGCAGTCATCGGAGGTAAAAGAGAAATGGGAGAACTTAAATGCCAGTGCCAGTATCTGGCAGAAACAAGTGGACAAAGCATTAGAAAAACTGAAAGACCTGCAGTGTGCCATGGATGACCTCGATGCTGACTTGAAGGAAGCTGAAAATGTGAGGAATGGCTGGAAACCTGTAGGAGACTTGCTCATAGATTCACTACCAGATCACATTGAGAAAACTACAGTAAGTGTGGAATTTCTGGGAAATATTTAGCCTGTGTGAGAGTCAGACCACTACATTCTACTACCCCTAGTTATGTTACCTATATACGCATTGTACACTTAAATTCTCATGTGCAGGTTATAGTGCTTAAGTGATTGCATAAGCACATATGATCAGCAAGCTATAGAAGTGTATAGAATATAACATTCGTCAAATGAAAAAGATTGTGTTCTAGGATTTAAATATTTTCTTTCTAGAAATACTATCTAATCCATAGTTAGGCTATGGGTGTGTTTGGATCTTTGCCCAAGCACTGGATTATGATTGAGCTGAATCAGTTATCATTCTGGCAGTTGACATTAGGCTCCCCTCCTTTTTGTAGTGGTGAGCTGTCAGATCCGTTTGGCCATCATGTATAGCTTTCTTAGAAAACATTGGGAGCTTTTTCAGTCATACAGAAGTATACACATGGTTTTAATTTCTGTTCCTGAACTTTCATAGATTTCACACATCTATTGTCTATTTTAGCTTGTATGAGTGAATATTTATATTTGCCTTTACTTGAATCTGGCTTCTCTTCAGGATTATTTCAAAGTGAAGAACACATATTACCATATTCTCATGGGCATATCAGGTCTTGCAGCCAGGGTTCCAGGCCACTCATGCAGGGCTCAGCACCCCAAGGCATGGCTGCTCATGGTGGGTAGTAGTTGTCCCCTTCTTAGCTGCATGGGTTGGGTAGCGACCCAGTAATGCAGAGTTCCTCGAAGGAGGAATGCCTTCTGATAACTAACATAGTCCAGGAGGGCTGGCTGGAAACAGTCATAGTGCTTGGGGAAGTGCCTGAATATCAGGGATTCCAGGAGAACATGTGGGTATGAGTCTATAAGCAGAGAAAACTGCTGTTTCAGGCAAACTTAGCAGTTACCACCAAGCTTCTGTTTCACAAATGCAACTTTTCACTTTTTAATCTCAAGAATGAATACAGCAAAACATTGGAGGACCGTGGGGTCATGTACTTGACCATCTACGTCTTCAGCATGGGACACTGGAGTTAAAAGAATGAAAGAGCTATGGGCTGCAATCGGTTTTCTGCAAATACTCTTCCTATGTATACACAGCCTGTGGACTTGTGAAATTAGCACACGTCTGTGTTATTTCATGTATATCAATATAAGCATCCTCATTCTCCAAATTTTGTTGTTACATTCAGGTTTAATGGAACCAAAATCTTTAAAACAAAACCAGTCAGAGCTGACTTATATCCAGACTGCTGTTGATCTGAGAAGCAATACATCTCCTCCCCCTCTTACATTTTAGTATAGATACTAAAGCAAGCAATAAGATGGTGGTGCTGAATTACTCTTTGTTCTCAAGTTAAGAAGTGGTTTGTCATATCTTGATGGTTTGTTCTATAAAGAAGAGTAAAGCAGTCTTTTAGATTTTCATCGCTGTGCAAAAAACTGTAACATCTGCTGAAGTAGTAGGGGCCTGCTGGCTTTCCAGAAGCCAAATGCTTCTGGAACAGAAGCTTCTGCTTGCCAGTAGGTTCCTTCTGTTCCTGGGTGGGATGACAGAGATTTTGAAGGAAGGTAAATAATTGCATTGTCCAAAGAAAATATTTTTCTAGTTGTTTTTGGCTTGTTTCATGATGTTTAATCAAGCTGTTTATAGGATTGAACAATTAACAGCTCTCAGCAAGCAAGACGTTTGATGCATCTTCAACTGTAACTAAAATTTGCATCAATTTTATCTTAATATTGTATTTAGTTCCATTAAATTCAATAAACCTTTTTCTTCTTTTTAATCATTATAATAGTTTCACTCTACAGTTGTAACCAGGTAAAACATTGTACTCGTTTTCCTTAGAAGATATATTCCTTCATGCTTTGCTAATTCAGTAATAGCTTTTAAATTGATTTTTTGTCAGCTGCTTAATCCTAGAAAACTGTAGTTACCGAACGCATTTTTTCCTTAAGAGCACTTTACACACTGCAGACTGCTAAAGCTCCTGATAGAGCATTGCTGATTTCTTTTCAGAAAGAAAAGCTCTAAAACCATATGGCACCACTAAAAAGTTAAATTGTTTTGCGGCACAATTTGGATATGGGTATTTGAGTAAATATCATACTCTTTTCTCTAAGGATGTATATGAAGGAGTGAAGTAGTTAGTAAAAATACTGGAGTGATCTTTCTTTGCCAGAGAAACGGTTGTTTAGCATAAGCTTCCACGTTGGGCAAGTCAGCACCGTGTTGAGTTTACAGTGGGTTTTTGTGCTGCTCAGGTGTCTGTTGAAAATAAATGAATGCTTCTTACTCTCTTAGGCTTTTAGAGAAGAAATTGCTCCCATCAACTTGAAAGTTAAGACAGTGAATGATTTGTCCAGTCAGCTGTCTCCACTTGACCTTTATCCATCGCTAAAGATGTCTCGTCAACTGGATGATCTTAATATGCGGTGGAAACTTTTACAGGTATTCTTCTGAATGTGTACACTAGGTGTGGGGGGAGGGATGCTTCTCTTAAAGAGGTGAATTATTACCATTTGTCCATTATTTCTATCTTTAAGGTGTTATTCTAGTGGTACCAAAGCAACATAGGGAGCTGTCTTTCCTTCTGTAGCTTGACAAAAACTTTTCCTTTCTCAGCAGTTTACTCAGTGTCCCAGCAGTTTACTCACTCAGGAGACCACATTAATCTCTGGAGACTAGGGGGAACTATTGCTGCATGGTATTTTGTACGTCTTATAGCAGTATTTTTACTGCATAGATCATTGTCACTGAGAAACGGTGTACATATTTCTGTTGTGTTTACAGCTTGTGTGAAAGCTTGTTTATTTTGGTTTTGATTGTTAAGTTTCAGCAGGGAATTTCACTTAAAGTGCCTTAAGTATTGGTAAAGCTGTAACAGGATGTGAGCAATAGTACATTTAGCATTACAAAACAGAAGAGGATATGCTGTATGAAAGATTCATATTGCTTAGTTATGATTCTTGTGCTTAAATGGTCTGAGAAAGGTAAATCAATGTGTCTGATTACAGTTTAAACTCATGCCGGGTTTCAGTGAATGATTTAATGAAGTTTCTTGCATCAGTTAAAAATTCATTTACCAATTTTTGCACTTTGTCACTCTCTTTTTGGTAGGAAATGCTTAGAGTGAGTCAGCTGCTATTTATTTCTTTACCTGGCTTCTAAGTGATATTAAGTGTCTGGAAGAATTAGGGTAAGCATGGAGGATCTGGCACCTCTCTAGTTGAGGGAAGTGGGACAGGATTTTCAAAACCTGGGCAGCAGTTTCTGGGCCGAATGAGTTGCTCCTGAGGGGCAAAATTGTTGTGTCAGATCAGACCTTCCCTTTCCTAATATGGTAGTGGCTTTCTTTTTCTTTTTTTTCCTTTATTTTTTTTGTGTGTGTCCTCTCAAACTGAGTTAACCAAGCAGCCAAACTGCTGCTGGGTTTGCTAGTGCAGTTTCAATTAATAAACCAGGGGGGAACCATGTCAGCCAGTGAAGCAGTATCTTTCAAAATGGTTTCATGCTGGAAAGGCAGCTGTGAGATCAGTACAATCAAACTAAGACCTGCTGACTATGGAAATTTGGACAACAGAAGGGTTGGGAGGAGGTCAGAAACTTCAGCAATCAGCTGTAGTCACCATGAGCCTACTATTATTCATTATTGATCTGCAGTACTCTCACAGAACAGTGCACGAATATGAACATGACATTCATCAAGCCAATGAAAGAAAAAAAGTAGCCTTGAATAGACTGATGTCAAATAAGTGCTATGATGCACAGACTACCTAAATTTATATAAGTAAAAATTAATGTAAATAAGTGTTTTTGTTATCATGGTTCTGATGTTACAAAGTAAATGCAATATGAATTTTGTGTATTTGTGTTTATGTGTAGGTTTCTGTAGAGGATCGCCTTAAACAGTTACAGGAGGCACACCGAGATTTTGGGCCTGCGTCACAGCACTTTCTTTCCAGTAAGTTCTTTGACTTAACAGATACATGTGAGATACGATGGCTTTCTCAGACACTGACTGCTCTTTACTCCAGATTTCCCTATGGCTTGAGAAACAGGAAGTTCCTCTACCATGTTATCTTTTACTTCCCTGTTTTTCTTGGGGAGTTTCATCTTCATAACTCCATTGACATTCTCACTGGTGTGCTTCTCATTGTAATATCTTGCTGTTATTGTTGCACCTCTGGTTACTTTATTCTTTGTCTTCTGTTTGCTACAAGGTCTGACATTTTGCTGTTCCAGAATCTTTATGTGTTCATAACCACATCTTCTCAGCCCCTGCTACCTCTTTTCTTCAGTTTCCTTTTGCTTCATGGAATTAGAGACTTCATGGCATACATTCCTGGAACCTCAAATAAAGGGGTGCAGAAAGCATGCCTGCATCAATTCCTCAAGCCTCGTCCTTTCATCATTTTCTAGTGAAAATTGTAAGCCTACAATCTTCCATATATACTAAGAAGGCAAAAGCAGATGCTTTTGCTCCCTCATTCTCATTTGATTTGTTATAGATAGATAAGTTGCGATATCAAGATCAGTGTTGGCTTTTTGATGTTTTAGCCTACCTGCCAGCCTCAGAGCTCATGATACAAAACATTTACCCAATGAGATCTCTGGTTTTAACTGGAGGCTTCAATAATAAAGATAAATTTATTGCAGGAGTTCTGAAGTGAACATAAAAATGAGCAAATCTGTCCCAGAGATTCTCAAGTGCTGTATGTCACTGTATAGCTAAACAGCTAATGTAATTTCAAAAACTAAATAAATCTCAATTTATTCTGGAATTGCATGATAACTATGTTCTCTTCTTGAATTGACTAGATTTTCAGTAAACATCATGGTAAACAACATGCAGTGTATTTAAAATATTAGAGCTCTTACGCTACATAATGATTCTTGGAGCCAGTTTGTCTTCTTTTTTTTTTTAATTGACAGGCCAAACAACTTTAAAGGTGTGTGATATTTTTGGGTTTGTTTTTTTAAAACCCCATTAGAAGTATTGCATAATGTTGCCACCGTGGTTTTGTAGCCCTTCCAGTCTTGAACTTGTAACCTCAACAGTACGCCTATGTAATAATTCGTAAAAAGAATATAGATAGAGTGGTACCTTTGGCACTCTTGGAAAATGCCACATTGTTTAGGAGAGTAGTCAGTCTAGTCTGTGTAGTTAAAACAGACTAGGAAATAACATAGAGAAGACACAGTTCCCCTACTCTGGGTGGTTTGAGAAGTTCCTGACTTCACTCCTGTGTCACTGTTAAGTCTGTTTACCTCACGTGGACCAATGCAAAAATTCAGGTGACTGGCATAGGGGAAAGTCAGTGAAAGAGTCTACATGAAAAACAAGGAAGATTTCCAGGCAAGGTTGGCTGGTACTGTTTGCCTTGACCTGGATCATTTCTTTGATTTAGCTTACAGCATGCCACAACAAATAATTGCATTCAAAAGGCTGAGTAGTGAACTGGCTTTGTTGTTTGATAAAACATTCATAGAATTATTTCCAAAGAGACTATGCAGGGGCTTATCAGCATGCCTCAGCCTTGCTTAGGGCATCTTTTCCAGGCTTAAGGGGACATTTGGTTTATGTTACATACAAAAGTCAAGAATGGAAAGTGAACAGAACAGAATGCCTGTTGGTAGGTACCGCAAAGAGCTATAGCCAAGTAAATACTACAGTCCACCAAAACCAAATAATATGCAGTTACCCATTTAAATTATTTGCTAAAAACAAATGACCTTTTTCCCCACACAACCTACAGCAAAAACTTCTTCAAAAAACAAAACCTGTTTTAAGAGCTTGAACTAGACAGAGTTACAGAACTTAATGCCTACAACTTTATATAAAGTCTGTTAAGTGGAAGTCAGGCACAGTAACTTCAAAAGAAAGTAATAAAAAAATCATTAAATCTGAAAAAATGAAGGTTTTATCCTGACAGGTTGAAATAGTGTGTATTCTAAATGAAATTTTTCAAACCTTTTTAGCAGCCATAAATGACTTCTGTGAGGAGCAAGTAAAGCAGTATTCTGAATAAAATAATCTCAAACTCCTAAACCTGTGATTATGATTTGTATGTTTTGTACAAATCTATAGCACCAAAGCTGCACTGACAGCAGCTATTTTAAATTTACCTCACCTACCTGTTACTCTTGCTCCAAATCCTAACAAGAGACCGTAGCTTGCCATCATTCCATTTTCAGATGAGTAGCCCCTAGTTGTCATTTAGTCTGTATACTTTTTCTACCTGTTCATCAGATTCTTTATAAGGGACCTTACAATTTCACCAGGTTCAGCCTTTCATGGGAAAGGCAATCTAGGTGAGATTATCTAGCGCCCTGATTCTAGTCCCATTTATCTGAGCAGTGGCTAATAACATTTCTTTACTAAAAAGACACAGTGCAGTGTTTGTTACTGTTTTTGGAGCTTTTTGAACACCAATTACATGGATTTATCCAGACCATTGCTAAGCAAGTGCTTCAGAATATTTTTTAAGATTAGCAAACAACATGATACTGGCTCTTCCTAAAGTGTCCTGTGGTAGGAAGCTGAGGTAAAACAGTATTAGTAGGCCACTACAGTCTATGATCCCTTTCTTATCTAAGCTATTTTTCCCCTTCCATCAGTTGTAGGTAAAATGCAATTGCTCTTTTTTTCAGTGCTTTTGAAATGGAAAGTGAGCTCCTTGCAACTAAGTTAGTGATCAGTAAATTTTACACATCCCTAATTCAGGTAAAGATGAAGAATCCTTATTATCTGTGACTCTTTTCAAAGAGGTGATTTTGCCGTCTCTTGCTTTTAGACACAATAGCTTTGGTTTGGGGTTTTTTGGGTTTTTTTTTTTGTAATTCATTGGGGTTTTTTTCTAAAACCCATGATCCACTCATCTCTGTGGTGTTCTGTGTAGTCTTAAAAGATCCACGGTGCACTAACTCCACATGTTCCCTAACAAATAGCCCAGGTCTTCAAGTAGCCTGCTCAAAGCATCTTTGAGTGGTGGCCAGCCTTACTAATATTTGCAGGCCTGCTAGTGAATGCCAGAATCAGTAGCTACTCTGTTCAGTTTTCATCAAGAAACTAATTTTAAATAAGAATGGGGATATCATTTTGTAGAGCTTCATGCAGCAGAGAACTTGAAATGTTTTTCGAAAGGTTGTTTCAAAATAGGCAGGGTATGACTTGGCCTGTAACAACTAACAGTTTAATTTATTATGTTGTTTAGTCCATATCTATGTCAGTGTAAAATATCTATAGTTTGATACAGCACATAAATTGTATGTAAGCAAACTGTGGCCAGATTTTTCTTCTTAGTTAGCTGACTTATTAGTATAGTAGTACCAATGCCACCATAGCTGCCAAATTGCAACACTGAAGAAACTTTACCAGGTAACTATCCACCTCTTTATTGTAAATGTTATTTTCTTCTTTAAGTAGCAATATGGAATTTTCTCTGTTTTTCCTAGTGAATAACGCTTGGTTCCTGTAGTTTCCCAAATATTCTTCACAGTTAATCTGTATTTCAGTACATGAATGTTTCTTAAATTATAAACCATGAAAGTTTGTGTGGTCAAGGAAGAGGTGACAGACGTTAAACACCTCAGGGGACAGCCAGCCAGGAGCAGGGTGAAACCTGCCTCTCTGCAGCAGCACCAGCCTATGGGGCATACACAGTTTAGAAGTCTTCACTGAAGCCTTGAGAGAGGTCTTAGGGAGAGAGTTATTTTCAAATGGATTTTTTTATTATTTTTCGTAAGGAAGGATGAACTCTAAATTGAGCCATGCTTGCAGAAAAAAATACCATTAATTGAGAGTTTAATGACTTGAGATCCAGTGTAGGTCAAAGCTGTGTCTCACTTTATCAGGTTTTTAAGAAGCAGTGTTTAAGGAGTAGGCTTTTTGTCTTGGAAGTGTTGGCATGTGTGTATGCTTTGAATTCATCCCATCATGATGATCAGTTATTCCTACCTGTTCTTTCAATCTCTGCTTCTCCACTGAATCTAGTGAAGTGAGTTTCTTCTATAATAAAACCCTAATTCACCAGGTACTAGTCTGATAATTTCTGGTGGGACACATATGTACCTTTGGTTCTTCAGTAAATAGCTACTTTTAAGTTATGCACCAGCAATCCTGTCAGCCTGAACACTTTTCCCCTCTTCTCTCCTGGGATCTTTAAATAAGCAGAGTCATAGTGTCACATATGACTTCATGCCTTTTGCAACTCAGTGTGTAGAAGGCTTCTTGATGTTATTGATGGTATTAGTGTATCAGACTAGCATAAATTCTGCAAAGATTACTGCTGTTCAGCAAGGAGTCCAAGGACTGATTTTAATGCCTTTTTTGTTGGTGATACAGTGTTAATCAATATTTATTTGAGTTGCAAATAGGAGCTAAGGTTGGTAACTAATGAAAATAAGGTTGATATTTCTCCTTTTTATTCTGTTGCAGAGCATTAGTTATAGTAGTGGAAGCATTTATTTTAAAACCTTAAACTGACAATAATTGTATTGTGGTAGGAAAACCAGTGTCTCCGTTTTCATCAGATGGATAGCTTGCTTGCTCAGAATATATTATCCTTCTTTGAAGTAGAATCACCACATTTGTTTTGCTTTCCAGCTTGGCCTCAAATAGCTGCCTAGAATAATCTTGACAGATTGACATTGTTTTTTTCAGCTGATTTTCTAATTACTGACAGTTGTCTGGGAAATTTTAATTGTTCCCATTTAAGTGTTTTAATTATAAAATAAAAACATAAAATAAAGATAACAGGTTAAAACTTAAACAGGGGAAGTTTAGATTGGATATAAGGAGGAAGTTCTCTACTGTAGGGGTGGTGAGGCACTGGAATGGGCTGCCCAGGGAAGTTGTGAATGTTCCATCCCTGTCGGTGTTCAAGGCCAGGTTGGACAGAGCCTTGGGTGGCATGGTTTAGCATGAGGGGTCCCTGCCCATGGCAGGGGGGTTGAAACTAGATGATCTTAAGATCGTTTCTAACCCTAACTGTTCTATGATTCTATGATTCTAAGATAAGGGGGTTTTTTATTTAGATTTTTTTTTAAAAGTGCTTTCTAGTAATCACCTTCTCTTTATTTCCTCAGCCTCAGTACAGTTTCCATGGCAGAGATCTGTTTCACATAACAAAGTGCCCTATTATATCAAGTAAGTTTGCCTTGATTCTTTTTTCCTTAAGCATAACAGAGGGTCTTATTACCACAACCTGGCAGAAAAACATAAGTACTAAATAATAGCTACAAATGTTATCAAGAGTTTCTCTACATAGTATTATGCTGCATATAACATATATTTTTGTGTTTATTGCGTTGAAGATTGTAGAAGTTAGAAATATGTAAAAAGAAATCAATGGCAATCCTTAACATAAAAGCCCACTCAGATAGAAAACAGCAGAGATGCTACAGTGTTATACGGTATTGGTATTCAAGCTAGGCCTGTGCTTATGTGTGTGGCTCATCCAGGGTATAATAAACTGTAAAGGAAAAAAGCTGAATACATAATGTATTTAAAAATGCAGTGTTTATAACCTATAGCAGAACAGCGGTGACTAATATCTGTAGAGCCCATTCATCATTCTGCACAAAATTCCTTCAGAAATAAGATGTATTGACTGTCATGTTATTTTACTTACCTTAGGGAAGTTTTTATAATGCTTAACATTAAGGTAAATTTAACATTAATGCAAATATGAACAAAAATTGCACAAATACCTTGGTTATAATGAGCAATGGTTGAGATATTTATTTTGAAAATGATAGGGAATACTTAGTTGTGGAAGTGCGAAGATTTGATGTGTTCTGCTCTGAGCAGTCCTTGACTTGGGTATTCTCATTCCATCAATATTTATTCATATACTGTTTCCTGGTACTTCAAAGGTCAAAGATTGCAGCTTTGAGAGAAGGATAGCTTTTTGCCTGAGAAGTGAATGAAATTTTAAGAAGGTACAGCGTATAGTAAACCAGACCCAGAGTAGTTCATTTTAGTAGTTCATAGCTGATGGAAATCTGTGTTAAAATGTCATTGGTTTGAATTTGTAAAAAAAGTAGGTTTTTTAAGTCAGTAGGATGATTATGAGTTGGACCTGCAGATCGTTCATTCTTAAAGAGCATCAGTGAGGGCTTTTTACTACTGCATATTGCTCTGTCATAAATCCAAGTGCCACATTTTGTGCTTCAAACAATTTATGAGTGCTTGAGATCTTTGAAGAGCAGGTAACAGCAAATCTATGTTGATCAAATCTGTTGTTATCATTCCTGAGGTGTGGCGGTTGATTTTAAACTGTGATACAAAGATTATTTTTTTTTTAAAGGGTCTGGGTAGTAACTAGAAAAAAGGAAAAACCTACTGTAAATATGATTGGATTCTCTATAAAGGGATTTGTGCCTATGCTGAGGAGTTTTGCAAGAAGCAACAGAAAGCTGTGAAACCCTGGAGGAGAGATTCCTCCCTTAGTCCCAAGTGGCAGAGGAGAGGGCAGAGACTGGATGTGGAGGCATGCTGACTGCCCAGGCTCAAGCAGCAGTGCAGTGAAAATGATCATCCCTGTGATCAATGAAAATGATCACAGGAGTAATTCAAAGAAAGCACTGATTTCAAAACTACAGAGAGCAAGAGGAAAACCATCCTGAAACAGTTTGGGTTTGGTTTTGGGTTGTTTTTCTTTTTTGGGGGGGGGGTGTTGCGGGGTGTTTTTGGTTTTTTGAGGGTTTTTTGTGGGTATGTGCTTAGTGGGTTTTGAAAGATGGCAACTCATGTTCCTGCTTTATTTCATCAGAGCTGGTAGCTGAATTTGGGGGTGTTCACCAGGTGTGATTTGGACTGTGGGGGGATCTGTGGAGCTCCCCATCACATTTGTAGTTAGAGGATAGAGATAGGGTGGGTAGCCCTACCACCACAACAGATGAAACAGGCTAAGGTTAAAGCCTCTGATCTGTGCTGAGCAAAGCAAAGATTTTTAGCTACCATATTTCATGTGCATAGCCTTTTTTCGTACTTCATAATATGGTGATTTGGTTTTTTATTGATTCTGGACATCTCCATTACTCCACCTCAACCAGATTTCAGTTTTTGAGAAATCTTTTTGTTATTATGATTAGTTCAGAAGAAAGTAAGTCTTTCCAGAGTGTGCGGTAGGTGCAATCCTGCATGCACACAACTTGGTGGCAAAGTATCTCTTGATACAGTGGGCTTGCTCTGATAGTAGTGTTTTGGCTGTCTTGGAGCTATATTGGGGAATGAAGCCAGTCAGAGCTGAGAAACAAACCCTAACATGTATCAGAACTTGTTATAATGGCCTTGCACAGGAAGTTTGATAAAGGGGCACAAGTGTAGCACAAGTTCTGTGAGAGTCGAGGTCTTTATAAAAGCGGAGACCACTGGTTTATTTCGAGGATGGCTTTAACAAAGGGAAAAGAATTAACTACTGCATCTCAAAGAAGACTTTTCCAGTAATCTTTCACTATTTTCAACATGATACATGCTGTTGATGCAATGTGTTGATTCTTGTGTCTTGAAAGACAAGAATGATGTTACATGTAGCCAGAAGGATTTATTAATTTTAAAAAGCATGAGGAGGAATACTGAATTTCAGTAGCTTCACAGTCTGACAAGCAGCATGACCTTGGCAATTTCCTTCTCTTCTTACTGTTTACTGATCTAACTTCAATGTTGGCAGCAGCAGCTAGATAAAATACAGAGTTGTGAAAAATAAAATAGAAAAGAGCCGATTCTGAACTTCATTTGCTTTGGTATGATCAGGCTGGAGAGTACTCTTAGCTTTAAATATTCTTTTATTCCATTCCCAAGTTTCAGATATAGTTTAAAGAAAAGAGGATAACAGTGCAACACAAAAAACTTAATTGAGTGTCGTGATTACATGAGCTTTTGTAATACAATTCAAGAGAACAGTCAACAGGATTGAATGGTTTATTGATGTCTTAATATAGAAACAAATTCTGGGATAGAGAAAAAGAATAATTTTCTTTTTTGTTTAATTTTACTAACATCTTTGAATGAGGTGCTTTTATAAAACATGAGTGAAAGTTATGATGAGTCTCAATAACTGTAATTCAAGAGCAATTATGTTTACTGTCTTTGCAGCAAGACTTGTATGTGCAGGGAGAAGTTTTAAGGTACCAGTTGTTCATTTTACAGGAAAGGAGAGAAAAAAAGGCAGAACAAGGAGAATAAAAGTAACATTCAGTGATTGGTGGCTGAAAAATGAGAATTTTTTAAAATTAATTTTGAAAAGAAAATAAATGCTTATTGAAGTCAGGGTACTTTAATTCTGAATGAGAACACACACTATTCTTAGACAGCTGTAAATTTGTACCCTTACTTCATTTTGATTGCTTTTTGTGAGTGTCCTTGAAGGAGAAATGTAAAATATTCAGAAAGTGACATAGCTGCAGATGATGATGTAGTTCTACCTCTGTTGAGTATTTAAAACAATAAATAAAATACTGCACTCTTCACAGTTTTATTGCACACATAGAATGGAGTTTAAAAAAAAAAAAATAGGGAACTGCAACTAGAAAGCAGGAGGGATTACTTTAGGTAGCAATGAATCTGTAAGGAGAATGTCAAAAAGATACAAGATGACTGCATTTTCAGATGAGCAACATTTGTCCTGTTTGTTTCCTGATGCCAGAGATAACTTGCAGTCACACACGTAGAGAGTAGTGTTTGAGAGAAAGAGGCCTTTAGCATGCCAGAACACCATGGTGGCTTTGTAGTCAGTTTGTTCTCCCCACCCCTGTTAGTAGCGATTGGCATGTCTGCTGTTTCTGGGGTTGTATTTAATCAGGTAACAGAAGCATGTGAAAGATTAGCAAGCCAGTGTACAAACTCCTCTGCCCTGTAAGTTCAGACAGAGGCAGTCTGGGTTTGGGATATTTTGGAAAGAGTTGCTATTCTGCTTGGCTGGAAGAAAGATTTATATTTCATTGAGCCCAGGTTTGTCAAGGTGTGTGTGCCTGGGCTATGGCAGATACTTGGTTGAACTGAACCTACACGCGTGATTTAACCTGTCTCTTTTCACTTCTTGAATTGTCTTACTGCATAAACCAAATTTTCCAGATGGCTTTGCCTCTGTTGATGTGATTTTATTTAGCCTTTTTTACTTCCTGTTGGTTTGGGGTTTTTTTTTATGACAATTTTGATAGGAGTTTTTGTATTTCTGTAGTCTCAGTCTTTTCTGTCACAGTAGAATTCAATCAATGGCTACCTGAATCTGTAAAATCTCAATGCTGTTAAAAAGCAAAAAAAGCTTATTCTTCCATATTTTATGGAAGAGGTTGGGACTACTGAGCAGTATGGAGGAGAATACAGCACAGCAGGTGCAGTATTTGGTAATGCACTTTTATTAACAAAAGTGTGAAGTTTGGATACAAGATTTGGCAAACTTGCCATTAAATACACATTTCATAGGTTGGCTTGCAAAAGTTTGAGTTGTCTGCTGCTCATTTATAACTATTTAAATCAACAAATAAGTCATGCTTGGGCTCTACAACAGAAAATTAAAAAAATTAAGCCTATATTGCATAGCACTTCAATAAAAATATTCTGAAGAGAAATAGAATAATAAAGGAGACACTAGGTATGATCATTAAACATCTTTGAGGAAAACACAATGAACTGCAAGCAATGTGCAGAAAATATAATTACCCTGGCATTTCTCACTGTTCTTTTAACTGTAATTTAAGTGTTCTTCAGCTGTGTACCTTTCAATGCTATAAATTATTACATATTTATACTGTGCAGAAGAAACAAAAGGGTAATACAGAAAAGGTCACAGTGAGTTTAATCTCATGCAGGGCATTATATAGGAAGAGCAATTTCTTGGTGTAATCATCAAATTGATCAGTATCAAACTCCATAGTCACCCTGGTTACTTTTCTTTAATCCTACAGAGACTGGCATCACTGACGTCTTAAAAATCCTATTTTATCCCCCTCCTGTATCAGTATTTCCCTTAGAAGAGGAAAAAAAAAATAATTTGCAGAAAAAGGTGATAGAGGTTTCAGGTTTTGAGAGTTTCTTCAATTGCCAGTTCCTATGCTGGTCTTTGTTTCCTATTAAAGAAATGCAATAGTACATTTTCTCTGGAGAGATTTCAAAATATCTGCATATAAATTGTTCCACCAACCTCTACTGTAGATTAGCCTTGCAATGCATTATGCCAACTCTTTTTCATGAAACAGTATTTTCTAATGGACTTAAAAACAAAAGAAAATACATATATATATATCTCTCTAGATAAAGCACCATGCACATTTGTAAAGTGGAGGTGTTATGCCATTTGAAATTTGGCAGGGGCAGCAAAGTCAGAGTTCTGAGTACTGTTGATTCATTACTGATCGGTGAAGATCTTGATTTCAGGTAACATTTTGTGCAAATTGATTACAGGAACAGAAAGCAGCTTAACATGATGACCCCAGAGTACTGCTTCAGTGTCTGATCTTATGGTGTTTGCCAGTGATTATCAATACAGCATTAGGCCTTGCCTGTGCTAGGAAATGATAAAAACCCCACAAACCTGTCTCTAGAATTCTTTCATGTAGACAAAAAGCTAAAAAAGAAGGAATTGAATTTTATTTCCCCACCCCCGACAACTCCATGGGCATCTTGCCAATATCTAGAGACATACGACTTCATTTGAACACGACTGTTCTCTTGTTTCTAGAGATCATAAGTTAAACGACAAGCTAGCTGTTTCTTAGCTCTGTATTTACAACCAGGAAGTGTTTTTAACATGGATTATCTTTGCCAATTATAATTAGAAAGCTGCCAGCAAACATAATGGATAAGAAACAGATTGCAAGGGTAAATGTCATTTAAGCTTTAGAGCACTCATTAATATGTAGCTTTTAAAATGTGATATATTTTATGGTTATAATGTTTATTTTTAGTTACTGAGATGTACACAAATGAATTTAGACTTTAAATTACACTGTTTCATCATGTAATCTATTCATGGATGCATGTTTTGCTTGTGGCTTATACTGCATCAGTAAGTTCTGCGGAAGAGAGCTGAGAGACTGAATAACTCAGAATTTTTATACTAGCCACTAAAAAAATAACACTCAATGAATTCTCTTGTAGCTCAGTCAGTGAAACACTTTTAATTCTCCGTTGACTGAACCAAGTGGGAAGATGTTACATGTTTGCACCACTTGTGTTACTGGCCTGTAGACCTTCTCACTTCTGTCATAGCGGAAGTATGCCACTCACTGCACAGAATGAAATCTTGTAACCTGGGCTCCTATGGACCTTGAAAAGTTCTTTTTATCCAGTCCTATTTGCATGCAAGATGAATAATGAGCCCAACTGTCGTTTGCTTTCACTCAGGGTAAATATCACTTCACTCCAGAAGTAGTTCTTCTTGAAGTTAGTAGGGTATTTGCTAGAGAAGGTGCTTCTTGGTGTAAGCATAACTGTGACCTGGGACAGAACTACCACAGTGGTTGTAACAGAGAGGGAAGACTCAGTAGATTTGTCTGCTCCTGGCTAAATGCTTGTTTTGAGTCTTTTCTGAAGTTCAGTGAGATGACTAAAAATTATAAACTTCTTATGTTTTTTCACCAGTTACCATGTCGTCTTTTGTCTTTTAACTTTAGCATCATTCCAAATTTAGATTTCCACTATTCCACTAGATTCTGCAGGTTTAGTTTTCTGTCACTTGGAGTTACAGATTGTTTTCTATATAAAAATACAGAAAATGAGATTTCTTTGCTTTCGTGGCAGATAACAGGACTGAATTTTCTTAAGTTTCCTGTTGCGTCTCTGTGGTAAAAACAGTCCATCCCATTCTACCTAATTACTTTCTGGGACTTATGGAAAATTATGGCCTCCTGAGGAATCAAGTTGGAGCTCTTTTCATGATGTAGTAAAATTATTTTGTCTGGAAATCTTCAGGAAATGACTGGAGCATTTCTGGGAATGGATTGCATACTGCTTTAGTTGCTTACCTTGGATTAGCAACTCTGTTAACTTACCAGTTTCTGGTCCTTTGCTCTAACATCTTTCACACATGCATGTAAAATACGTACAAAGTGTGTAATCTTTTCTTTGTCATTTTCCTTGTTTTTGTAGGTCTGATGTTATTTGTGTTTACTGAGCAAAGTATCAGAGGCTTCTCTGATGCATGAGCACATCCAAGCCTGCTTTTACACTCTGGGCAATCACAGACAGGCCATTGTAGCTACTGTGATGCATGTATTTCTGAGTAGGTTGTTATGTCATGAACTTGCATAAAAGGAGCTGAGAAATTGTGGTCAGAAAGTTTTCCCCCAGTTTCATCAAGTCTGTCTCATTTGCTACAGACCACCCAGTACCGTAAAGTTTCTGAGCACATTTCTCAGTGCATCATCTGCTTGCATTAGTCTTGCATCTAACACAAAAGATACCATAGCTACAGTAGAGAAAGATAGATTTTATTTCAAAGAGCTGCTTTACAAACCAAATCACCAGAAAGCACTTTGTCTTGCATGCCTCCTGTTTGGACCACCTAATAAAATGAGTTCTTTCTCTGACAGTTTTATTTGTAGCATAGGAAGGTTATCTGCACACCCATTTGTTTTCTTCCTGTGAAAATCAATTTGCATCCACATAAAAGTTCCTGTATATTACAAAATTGTTATCAAACAAAACTTTGCATTAGGAAATGTCGCTGTTGAGACTGATTCCTCCCCTCTTCCCCAGATTTCTACAGCTCTCTTTAAATTTCATGTCACATGTTTTTTTCCTCAGCTCTCTCCAGAGTAGTCTGGCTTGGGTGAATTTTGTCTTAAGTGAAGCCTATCCATGGAATATATTCAGTGGTGGTAGTAGCACTGCCCACAGCAATGGAGTTGCTGTCTCCTTTGACCTGAACAGGCTGTTGAGCTGGTGATTCAGTCACCCTGAGCCCATTCCTCTTCTCTGCTGGATCACTGTACAGGATTGCTTAGCTGTTATGGATGGCTCCTTGCTAGGTGTTTTGGGATTAGGCTGGCACAATCATGTTCACCTTGTGTAGCCATTTAGCAGCTGTCAGGTAGTACTGACTTTTAGGTAATTACAGACAACCTTGGATGAATTCCACCAAATGATGTTCATTGAGCTTCCGTTCTCACATAATCCGTGTGGCATGCAAAAGAGCTGACTTACAGGTTTTCAAAACCCATTAGTCTATACACAGTCTGGCACAAATGTATTTCTCTTTCAAACAAAAATAGAAACATAACAATATTTTCTGGTCATTATGAGGTATAAATTTCATTTTCTGTGTTTTTCTGTAAAGAGAAAATTTAGCTCTTCATGTATTTACTACATTAAATGGAGAAACATGATGATAATGCAGGATACAGACATTTTGGGTATCTCCACTTTTTCCTGTCTCATGTTAATCATGCACAAAATATAAAAAATAACATCATTTTTGCACAGCATGTGGTCACAATTGAACTGGTTTTTAGTCTTTCAGATAAAGCTGCTACTGAAACTAAGTACTTAAAGCAGACAGTTTCAATAATGAAACTGTTGTTTCTTGAAAACCTGATTTAAGGAAATTAAGTTTGATTGGTAATGCCACCTCTTATTCATTATGTATGGGTTTATAAATTACTTAGAATCTGAAATCTAAATTGCAATTAAATCTGCCCACATCCTAATTAAGGATTACAGATGCGTACTGGAGTATGTCAGTATATTTCTGGGAGGGTGCGGAGAGGGGAAAGCTAGAAATTATCCAGGTACTTAAACTAATTTTTTTTTTAAATAAGAGATTTCTGTACATATCAAAATTTACAATTTATTGCAAGAAAAAAAACATTTCCAATCAACTTCTGCTATCGGTCCATTGTTGTTTGTGTAGAGAGGCATTTGCTACTAATAAAACCCCACAAGTAAGGAATAGATTTCTTCATGGAAACATATTTTTTAATGCCAAAAAATTGTTAACTGAGAAATAAAAGCTGTGATTCAACAAAGTCCTTACAATCATGGCTAATTTTGACATGATGGTTTCTAAGGCAGTAAACAGGATTTGACTCAGCTAAATTGCGTATTGTTCACATGCAGTGTTTACACTAATATTTCAGCATTTAAATTAGTTAAATGTATTTTTACATACTCCTATATTTAAAGTTTCTGTCACAGTACTGCCATCTACCTTCACATAGAAGTTTGAAGGTGGTCTAGTTCAGTCTTTTCTTAGAAAATTCTATATTTTTCACTTATGATGTTCGTAGTAAAGTCACTGGACTTGGTCTTTTTATTTGTTTGGTTGGTTGGTTTGCGGTTTTTTGGGAGTATGGAGTTTTTTGTGTGGGGGCAGGGTTTTTGGTCAGGGAATTTGAGATGAAGCAATTTCCTTAAAACAGGCTTTATTAAACTGATTGCATATTGGATCCATTTCAGTGGGCAATTACAATGGGTTTTGTCAATAGAAATAAATTCTAAATTGTCACCATGATAATGGCAACATGCTTAACATGATATTGCAGATATTTGGCAGCTTCAGGACTAGTTTTGAGATTATTTAATAAATTGATCAGTATGACCCATTGTATTTTCTGTTCCTATTTACTGAGGCTGTATTCATTGTTTTTTCTAATATACTGTAGATTTTTCATGCCATGATTTTTGAGAATGCTGGACAGTCAGTTGCCTTTATCTTGGCACAGCACCAAACCTAGATACATCCTTTTTTGTTATTGGCTTCATGATGATTGATAGGTGTGCCCCTGCCAGGAAAGTAATTGTCAAGCTTCTTGTTTTTCAGATTACTTTTCTGGACAAGGATAAAAATAGTGCTGTTTCAAAAGTGGCTTTCTAGAAGCTGCAGAAACACTGATTTAAATACTGGTCTGCTTTAGCTTCAGAGTTCAGCATATCAGAGGCTTAGCCACCTCATTTAGAATTTGAAACATGAATGCAATTCATGTGATACTATCAAATTGAAACCACATTAAAGTTTAAGTTCAGGGAAAATGTGTTCTCTCTTCTGCCTACTTTCAGTTGTTTTAGAGTATAATCACAAAGAGGGGAAAAAAAAGATTTATACTTAAACTAAAAGAAGTTTATACTCAAAAGTTTATACCTATTTATACCTAAACTAAAAAAGAAATACATATTTTGTCTATGAACTTCCATGAAAAACACCTCACAAAGTTGTGATGATGCCAGACATACAAATGAGACCCATTTCAGGGAGTTAAGTCTAATGTTGGGGAAAAGCTGACCGTGGAGACCAGACTTAAAGCTGGAAAGGTCACACTAGTGCATGGAGTGTAAAGTGGAGATCATATCCCCTGTTCAGAGACCTATTGTATACACTTTCCACTAGTGAATATCAAAGAGTAATGTAAAGAAGGGCCCTCAGCACTTACTTTGCTTGGAGCCTGCCTTCCCTTTGTAGTACACATCCTGTCTCTGGCCCTTTTTTTTTTGTGTACTACCTGGCATAAAAGGGTTCTTTCTTCACTGAGTTTTCAATTTAAAAAAAAAATAATTGGTGATGGTAAATTACTGTGCACTCACTGAGGTACAGCCATTTATATATTCCAACTGAAAATGCAGTCCACTACATTTAATGACAAAGTACCATTAAAAGTCATTATTTGCAACCTATATGTGGAAAAACCTGCATACCTCTGTGTGTGTGGTGGGGAAATATGTGCATATTAACAAGTTATAAATGGAAACAAAGGGGAAATACATGGTGTTCTCTGCTTATTACTGTTAGATTTGCTAACCTAGCATCATTTATTTTTCATTTTAATTTTTAAAGGGAATGCTATGATCTTTTTATCATAACTTCCGTAATTAATTCTCTTTATAATTCAAATGTAAATACTTTGTGAGGCAAGATTGTGAAATTTTTTCAGCAATTAATATTGATAAATACAAGAAAAATGTGGCTTGTAGAAAGGAATTGGATATCTCAGTAGACCTGACATAAGTTTTGACCCCTATAGCTGCATACTTGAAACTGTGGTGAATTGAATCAGCAGTGCTAAACAGTGGGTTAAGTACTGCTGCCTATTCACTGTCTATTCTGTGAGCACTAGTGTAGAACACACCCCCTAAATGAAAATACCTATTCATTGGAGGTGTGAATGGTGATCAGGGTTTCCATTGCACTCAATCTTAAAGGTCCTTTCCAACCTAAGTGATTCTATCATGTATTACAGGTAAAGCTTAAAATCATTGTAGGTGTTCTGATATGTGTTCAGATATGCAAAGAAATAAAACCTCAGTGCTTTTTATTTTTACAGTGGTTTTACAAATACTTTCATTGTGCTACAGCACCAGGAAATTTTGCATTTTTATTGTATTAGTGTGCCTCTTTGCTGCAAGGTCCAAGTTCAACTGATAGAGTCACACTTAGAATCAAAAGTAAATACTGTTAAATATGAGTGGGCTATTGTCTGTTTAACTTTGTGATGGAAAAATCAAGAAGCTAAGTGACTTGGATCATGCATTTTAAATAAAGAGCTAAGGGATTTCTTGCCACTTAAACAGAAAATCAGAACATCTTTGGGGTTTTGTTCTTTGGAAGTGGGTATGCGTGTTACCTGAAACTTTGATTACCTCATTCCTTTGTAGTCATGAGACACAGACAACCTGTTGGGATCATCCGAAAATGACTGATCTCTTCCAGTCCTTAGGTGAGTGAATTTCTTAAAATAAACCATTATGTGATGTTCATTCCATGAGTAAAAGCTGCTTTGATTGCTGACCACGTCCCAGTTTTGTGTTACAGAGCATTACCCACCTTGCAATGAGACGCATTTTGCATGAAAACTCCTGCCTTGATCATGTCATGTGTACTGCCTTTCAGTACTTTTAATTCTTAACAATATGCTCTGACTGCTGTTTAATGCAGTTATCTTGTTTATCTCTTTAAATCCGCTAGGGATTATCCAATGATGCAGGCTGTCTGTGTGTTTAAAGCAGGATGCCTTCTGCAGTGAACTGATTTTTGTAATAAAGCAGAACATCTATGCTTTCAGTAAAGGCTAGACCATATGATGGTGCAACTAATTCAATGTGCCCTGCTAACATCTACATTTATTGTGAAATATCCCTTTCTAAGGAGCAAAAGGGTAAAATACTTCGAAGTGAGGAAAAATATTACAATACTCATCTGTTTTTAAAATAGAGCTTATGGTTATCTTACTGTCCCTTTCAAAGCACTGTTTACAAAGGCATGGCACAGAAATTGTGACTTAAATAAACATTTTTTGTCTCTGTTACTTTGACCTTTGCTGCCTTCTGTTTCTTATATATTATCTGATGGAGCTGTAAAATATCTGAGAAACATACTGTATTTGAGCACTTGTCTGGAAAGTACTCTAACACTGCTAAATATATATTAAAACTCTATTGTATATGTACTACATGCACCAAGGTAATGTTAGGATTTCTGGTGTGCCCATCTCTGAAGGCTCTTGTCTCTTAGAGTCGTGAGGCTTTCCCTGAAGTTGGGATGGACTGAGGCCCCAACTTCTCAGTTTGTTTTACTTGTTCTATCCTATTAATTCATTGCAGAGAAGAGAAGGGATATCAGATTTCTTCCAAAATGTGAAATTCACATGTAAAAGAAACTTCCAGGTTATTTTTAGAGCTGCTCATATTTCTGTTCTGCTGTTCCAGCTGACTTGAACAACGTACGCTTCTCTGCCTACCGTACAGCCATCAAAATCCGAAGACTGCAGAAAGCACTGTGCTGTGAGTTCAGCCTTTGAGCCAAATTGTTTCTCTACAGTACTTGGGAAAGGGAGGGGCAACTTAAATCTAACAACATTCATGTTTAACAAGAGGCCAGATGCATCGTTGACAAATTGTCAACCAACAAAATGGCAGGAAGACTTGCCAATAGTATGTGTCATTATAACAGGAGCTTGTTGTCATCTGGCACAATTTTAAGACCACCTTCAGAAATGCAATCAGTGCTGTTCCTTTTGTCATTGTTTGCCTAGCTGATTATTTCTTGCCAGGGAACAGGTCAAATTCCCTTTGACTGTGATGATTCTCAACCTCATTCTGTCCCATGAATGACTTCTGAGATAGCCAAAACACAGCATGGGCTAGCACCTCCTCCCTGAGGAAGGGGAGAATGGTTAAGCCCTGTTAAGAATTCTGGTTTTGGCTGTTACTTGGTGGTTTTGTTTTAAGATAGGAAAAGAGTCACCTTCTGTGCCCCTGCCATTCATTCTCTGGTCTGAATTACTAATCTACTACTGTAGTCTTCCATTGTATTTCCTGTAATTTTGACTGTGGATGTTTTCTAAAGGTGTTTGGATGCAGAATGCTTCAGAAAGGCTTATGTGCTAAGGCAAAGAAAACAAATCACTAGAAAATGAGGTCATTGTAAACTGTAAAATGTGACAAATTACTGTCACAGCCTCAGCGTGTGTATAACTACAGAGGCCTTTTTGCTGAGAACTCCAAGGACACAGCTGAAGCAGGATGCACAGTCTCACTTGCACATGATGGATTTTGACTTTGCGGTGAGGACTGGTGACACAGGATTAGTGCTATACAAGCAGGTTCAGGGTTATGTAATTTGAGAACTATGCTTTGGAAAACTTTGCTGATGCCAGCTCTCCTTTCTGAGTCTTTGGTCTTGGTAGGTGTCCATGGGTCTGGGGAAGTTACCTTCTCCCACCCTCCTTTAGAAGTGGGAAAGTAGTCAACTTCCGGCTTGTTCTGTTTTTTGGAAGGTAGATTCCTGCAGAGACTAATATATGCATATGTGCCTAAGTGTGTTTATTTTTCAGGGAGCAGAGAAAGGTTGCAGGCTGGAAAGAACAAATTCTTAGTTTCTCTCTTTCCGATTATGTGGGCAGACATACTGAGAGCACTTTCCCACTGTGGCAGAATTAAAATGGGGCCAGAGAGAATATCCTGTGTTGCAGTCGTAGTGGGCAGCTATGTAGCACCAGACCCTGGCTGTCATATTTTATTCTCATGCAGCATACTTTAGCTTGTTTTCAAGAAATTATATTGCCCCAGATACTGAAGTATAGTACTAGAAGACACAAAGTGAGCAAAATCACCATGTATATTCTGAATTCTGCACTGAGCTCTGCTGGGTGATTTAAAATATATGAATGCTAATAGGATTATCAGCAAGGTTAAGGAATGAAGATTAAGTCACACACCAGACTAAAAGCGAGAGCTGTGTAGACTTTGCTTAGCCATGCAGTCTTTTAAAGGAACTGCTATCATTCACAAGGTCTTGCTGATACAAAAGCTCCATAGCAATGCCTGCCTATTTTCTGTAGAACCCCAGCAACCTCAAATCAGCTGCATGTATCTACTTGCTCCTGAGTCAGTCACTCACATCTGCTTGAACCCTGCTGAATGATGTGGTTTCTGTTTATAGTTTTTCTTTAGAAAAATCTCCTTACTGCAGAAATGACCGTTGTGTCCATTTGGTGGTTAACAGCAGGACTGGGTGTTCGGCACATTCAAACAGATGCAAAATGGTACTGCAAAAATGCACTAAAAGCTGTGTATAGTAGGCTTCATGCCAGCAAAAGCATGCAAGTCTCAGGTTAGCTTTTCCTCATTTTCATAAACACAGTTTATTTAAAAACTTACAGAAATAATAAATTCACAAAAAAATAGTCTATGTCACATTGTGATGTATAGGCTTGGTGGGTTTGGTTTGGTTTTAAATATGCCTGAGAGCCTTTTCCAGTGTATTACATATTTTCCAGCCACTGTAGAAGATAATGCTGCAGTGTACTGCCAAATACTTCAGCTACCTCAGGTCAAACTAATGGCAAGGTGTTCACAGCAATTAGCATTCTGCCTGTTTGGTAAATATATATGACTGCCATTTGTTTGTAAGCCCAAGAGATGGGCTTGAGGGAGGGAAGAATAAAAAAGATAAAGCAAATGTAAAACTCCTGCAAGTCTGATGCTGATGCTGTAAAGTTACAGTAGTATGTACTGATGTCAGTGAGGGAGAGGAAAGACAAGGGCTGTAGGGTAGCATTTCTTATTTTACAGTGATATGAGGAAGGGTAGGCTGGGTAAAAGGGATTGGGAATCATAGAATCAGCTATGTTAGAAAAAACCTTTAAGATGATCAAGTCCAGCCGTTACCCCAGGACTGCCAAGTCCACCACTAAACCATATACGAGGGCCTCATCTACACTGTTTTTGAACACTTCGAGGGATGGTGACACCACCACTTCTGTGGGCAGCCTGTTCCAGTGCCTGATCACCCTTTTGGTGGAGACATTTTTCCTGATATCCAATCTAAATCTCCCCTGGCGCAGCTTGAGGCTGTTACCTCTTGTTCTATCACTTGTTACTTGGGGAAGAGACCAGCCACCTCCTCTCTCCTTCCTCCCTTCAGGTAGTTATAGAGAGTGATAAGGTCCTCTCTAAACCTTCTTTTGGCACATAACCTCATCTTTTGGTAGATGATCACTGAGTTCTTGAAAGATATGCTCATAGTGGTTAGTGTTTTCCTCTTACTTTTTCTGATGGACTTACTTTCCATCCCAAGCTAGACTTACCTGATTTGTACAGACTGCCTTTTGGGGGTCCTTATTTAACATTATTGGTGGAGAGCAATTTACAACACATCTGAGACTGTCATGTTTCATTTCCTTTGAGAGGTAACATTTATAGTGTAGATATGTTACTGGCACTCCAGAAACAGCTCTGTATGAGCTTGGAATATACTTCAACATGTTGTGTACACCGTAGCAAGAATACTAGTGTATTGCAACTTTGTTTTTTTCTTTCCCTAAAGTCACCTCTTCTATTAAAAACTCTCACAGAGGTTCATACCACCGTTTGACTTACACTATTCTTTCTTTAATATCAAAATAACTTTCCTCTTTTCTACTTTGTTTTGTAAAAGGAATTAGAAGAGCTTGTTGGTAGCTTTTTGTTTTCACCATGCAAACCCCAGATTTTCACAATCATATTTGTGTGGTTTGGGAAGAAAACCCTTTTCACCTGTAGGATACCCATTGCATGACCAACTGCTTATAGGAAGAATCCTGTAATAAAGGAGATCAAAATATTTTCCATGAAAGCATAGCGTTAATGTTCTAGAAAACTACAACAAATATTTCCCCTGGGTCCTTCTGCCTGCTTTCCTTTAGGCCCTAATTTAGCAACCACTGTTCAGTTAATCAGGCCTGAGAATATTCTTACTGCATTTAAGAGAACATTGTTACTGAAGAGTTTGCTCTTTTTTTGAAGCAGTCAAAAGTGATAGTCACTTAATGGGATTCAGCTTTATGGTAAACGTGAAGAATCCTCTAAGCCAGTGTGTACATCTGAAGTTAGGATCCTCTAATTACAGAGATTAGTTTAGTGGCTTTTTAAGTATTCTTCGGTCTGTGCAGTGTCGTTATGGTGTTCTTGTTGATCCTGTTTTTTTAAATATATAGTATCAAAATGCTGTTGACTTATCACAGAGAAGGGGGTTTCACTATAATATTACTTAATGAAAGCTGTATCTTAGCTAATTGTCTGAAGCATTTGCTACAACATGCACATGAACAAGTATTGTGAATGTTGTGCTCAAGCATCTCTTATGCATCTTACACCTTTTTCCTTTTTTTCTTTTTCTTTTTTTTTTTTAATCCTCTTGTGTTAGTGGACCTATTGGACCTTAACACAACAAGTGAAGTTTTCAAACAGCACAAGTTGAGTCAAAATGACCAGCTGATTGGTGTCCAGGATGTGATCAGCTGTCTCACAACCATCTACAGTGGACTTGAAGAGAAACACAAAGATATGGTGAATGTTCCTCTCTGTGTAGACATGTGTCTTAACTGGCTACTCAATGTATATGATAGGTAAGTAAGAAGTCTTTATGCACAGTGTGTATCCCAGGAATTTAATATAGTATTTACAAAGTATAGAACATGGAGGCAGAACTCTGGTGATTTTTGCATATGTGACATGTGACATATCAATAATGCTAGACTTATGGACTGTTGTATATTTTTCTGAGTTACTTTCTTGAAGGGGGGAAGAAAGTACATACAACAGCTTATCACTGATGTGCTGTGTATTATGCTTTGCCATTCAAATATTGCTCTTTAATATTGTGACATTTTTGTTAGTTGGGCTCATCGTTACTGCTGAAAAAATTGACCACCCATCATACAATGGCTGGACTTCTTCCTGCAACTATTTTCATTTTGCAGAGCTGCAAATCGAGCAGTAGATCAAGTGGGTTGCTTGGCTTATGTTACTGTTTATTTCAAGTAAGAGGCTTAATAATGGTAGAGGGGTTTTTTTGTAGTTACTGGGTTTTTTTGTTGGTTTTTGTTTGGGGGCTTTTTTTGTTTGTTTTTTTGTTTGGTTTGGTTTGAGTTTTTTGTTTGGGTTTGTTGTTGTTGTTGTTTTGGTGGGTTTTTTGGTTTTGTTTTGTTGGGTTTTTTTTTCTCCAGATGATTACAAATCCATTATATTTTCTTCAGCTTACCTTTGTTTGCCAACTTCAGGTAGAAGTCAGTTGTTTAATCTGTTTATATTTAAAATGCACATAGTAAGCAACAAACCTTTCTTTTAATAATGTTTCCTGTTGCTCACATTTCCCTTGATTGTTGTGTTGAAAGCTTTAGTGTAGATAATTCTTCAAGCTGATGAAAGACTTGATATTTGGTCAAACTTCGAAAAATAGAAGATGAAGGTTTTCTGAGGTAAAATTATCTTTTACAGTGTGTTTCCTTGCTCCCCTTTCAAATCTGCTCCAGGAGAAAAATAATGCTGAAAGAATAGGCACCAATTTTAAGCTGGTTTTTGTTTTGCCTTTTTTTTTTAAATTGGCCTTTAGGAAAGAGCCAATTTGTGTCTTGGCATTTCCGTTGTTTATTGCGTTGGTGTTATACATATACAATGTTTCAAATCAAACTGTCTACAAAAAGCATGTTGGTCGCATGCTATTAACCTGAAATTTAATTACCGATTCACAGATTGATGTCAAGCTAAGTAGTTCTTCTACTTACCTACAGATGTCTTTGGCCCTTGGAAAGAGCCAGTTTATTTTTAGAAAAAGTCTGTTGTGTTCTGATATTTTCTGACACATCAGGAATGATTCATTCGTCAAGCTGTGTAGAGGAGAGAAACATTAAATTTATTCAGTGACTTTCACTTCTTCAAGGACTCAAAGGTTGTTCCAGGCAGCAGCATCTGCCCTATAAACATTTTCCAAACTTAAAGTTCCTTGGTTTGGTTAGAGATTTATTAAAAATAAATGCATTACGTTTTACAAAGAGGGCTGTGAAAGAAATTGCTCTATGAAATCATTTGGCCAGGCCTGTGTTTAAATCATCCAACAGCGATAGCCAGTGGTTATTGTTCTGGACTATATACTATCAAATTTGCTAAAATCTCCAAACATCATTTATATAATATGAACTGATAGCTTGCAATATTAATGGAATATCTTGACGCCCTTGAAATAATTTGTTTCAGATATTTTAGTCTGTCATTCATAATATAGAATATATGTGCTAATTGTGGGTGATGACTCTATTTCAATCAGAATTACTCATGAAGAAACTTTCACATGCACTGTTCTTAACATCTTGCAATGTTTGTCCGAATTCTTGTATTTCAGCTTTTAAATTTTCTCAGGTTTTTTGAAGTTAGGATACTTCTGATAATGCCTTCTTTTAAATTGAATTTCTTTGGTACATTAGTCTGGGAAGGGTATCTATGTTATGGCACTTATGCTAACATTTTCCATATGATCAAAGCTGTCTTTCATGATCATTCTCTATGGCCCAGTCTTTGCCTGAAGAATTACAGCTTTGTTATTTCTTGTGGCACTGGTACACCTGGCAGATTCTAGCACCCTGCTGAGTTAATATCCCAGGCCTTACCAGTGTGCTAATTTCAGCAAAATCTAAACTTCTGAGGGATGAGGAGGATGAGAGACCTGCTCAGTCAGCCTTAACTTTATACCGTGCTTTTGATGGTAGCTGATGGAAGTTTTCTGTGTGCACTCCAATTGCATTCCCTGTGTTGATGATAGCCGTCTTGACTCATAGAGGACTCTGCAGGAGCAGCTTAGCAGGCTGTGATAGTAGTAAGAAGCACTCTAGAAAGGACACGGCTGTAGAAAAGGATAATTAGCTCCTTTGTCTGACTTCTCTGTGGTTGATCATGGGGAGGCAGAGATCTAACAGACTGCGTTCTGTTGCTGGGTTGTGTAGATAATCGATAGATGCAGTCTGTGGTAGTCCTTAGTCACAATGTCAATGTTGACTAGCCTTGGAGCTCTTTGACAAGAGAAGTCTGAACTGTAGTGGGCTCATCTTTCTCCTCCTCCAGTTTTCGTTGCTAGTGCCTGATGCTTTTATGCTATTGCCCCACGTCCCTGGGTATCATAGGGCTCCTCTGAGTTTGATATTGCTTATCTTGTTTTCTGTTGATTTGTCAGTCATCCTTATTGTGTGTTCCTGTTTGCAGCCTCTTATACTTAATCTTGTCCTCTGTCTGGCAGCTTTTTCTCATCTGGCTAACTCCTGTGTGCAGCTGTGCCCATCACTCTATGCCCCTTTGGCATTCACATTGTTCACATAGTTAGGTAAAATGCTTATATATTATATCTGGCTATGCCATTGCGGTACTACAGAATACTTACATAACATTGTTGCTAAATAATAGTTTTGTATGCTTATATGCAACAATCTAATATTAATTATACCCTGATTAGTACATTTATAATTTGCAAGTGTCACAAGCCTCTGTTTTGACTATGGTGTAGACTGTGTTTGCCTGTCAAATAAGTTTTGGGTACTAAATCTCTTAGGATGTAAGAAAAAGGACTGAAACTTGCATATGATGGTTGCATGATTTTGGAAAGCTTTTGGAAAGTTTGCTAAGCTAATTTTCCTCAAAGACATACCTGCTGAAATTTTAAACCCAGCCTAATGTCTGTCTTTGAATTTCTGAGGTGTTTGAGCAGAAGCAGAAATGTTTGGTTTAGGATTTAGCACACTGTTCTGCAATTGAGATGTTCCTGTAGCCAAGTAGTACTAAATTGTGTTACATGAATCCTAAATGCTCCACGCACCTGATGTAGAAAAGTTGGTATTGTAGATGTTTTACTTGTTTGGAGCCCAGTTGTTACACGATTAGCAAGGGAACTGATGGGGAATAGCTTGTGTCAATTGCCACTGTTACTTATCATGTCTTCCTCTCCTCTTCTGTATTCTGTAGTTCCAGTATCTTCTGTAGTAAGATGTAGGATAAAAATGGTCTTCCTTTCTTTTCTGATACTAGAGCCATTTCTAGCTTACCTTTTTACCCCTCTCATTTACTTGCTGTTGTATAGCAGTAACAGTCATCAGTTTTTATATAAAGCCGCTTTTTTTATTCTCTGCAGCTGTGTTGGGTCTCTGAAACAGCTGAATGATTGCTCTCTGCTTGGATGGAGAGTTCAAGCTATGCACCAAAGTTGTATGTGCTCTCAATCCAGCCTCTACTCATGCAGCGTGATACCCTCATATGCCCTTGACCTTGATCTAGTTAGCTGATTCCCCCACTGAACTATTCCTCTATATACTTTCAGCGCACTCTCCTACCATGCCTGGAAATGATACATACCTTTTAACACTTATGTTGTCAGGTTTAAAGGTTAAATTACTTCTGGGTTCTGTGCCACCTCTTGACTGGCAGTGGGTGAAGGCATATAAGCCAGAGCCTCCCTGAAGCGTGTGCAGACTCAACAGAATCACCTAAAAAAACAGGGATTTGTGTATTTCCTCCTTCCCGTCACCTCTCTTTGCTTTCCCCTTCTCCACCAGAACAATAAAATTACAGTTCATTTGAGGAAGGAGAAGAATGTCAGCATCACACTGTAAGGTTAATGAATCCTTAGACTTTGTATTGCCTGTGGAAAGAGGACTCACATATATCCAGAGGGACAAATGGACTTCAGTAAACAAGAAAAGCACCTGTGAGAAGCAGCTGTAATGGTTTTACTGCATTTCATTTGAAGATAGATCAGAGGTCAATAATGTGCCATTTCGATACTGCGTTACACTGTTGTATCAATGGAGAATGCACAACTTTTAATAGAGGTATAATGGTTCACACTTCCCGTTATCAGGATCAGAGCAAAACATATCTGAACTGCTTCAGGTGGTCTTATCAATTGACCTTTTAATGACAAGCATGCTTGTATTGCTATAGTGAATCTGAGTGGTGTGCTGGCACTTGATTCTAAATACTTGACCTGTAAATTTTTTATTAATTGAAGAATTAAAAATTTTCCTGAACTTTCCAGCTGTAAGGTTTTGATTTTTAAATGTTATCACAGCATAATTAGATGGTTGTGCTGCCAGTCAGAGACACCCTGACAGGCTGAAGAAATGGCTCAACAGGAATCACATGAAGTTCAGTGAAGGGAAATATTAAGTCCTCTCCCTAAGGAGCAATTACCCCATAACACCAGTACAGGCTGGGGGATGACTGGCTGGAAAGCAGCTTTGCAGGAAAGGCCCTGGGCAACTTGGTGGACACCAAGTTGAACATGAGCCAACAACATGTGCTTGTGGCAAAGTAGGCCAGCAGTGTCCTCAGCTGCATTAGGAAAAGCCTTCCCAGCAGGTCAAGAGAGGCAGGTGATCCTCCCCCTCTACTCAGGACTGGTTAGACACATCTGGAATGCTGGGTCCAGTTTTAGGCTCTCCAGGACAAAAGAGACATGGACAAACTGGTATGAGTCCAGTGAAGTACCACAAAGATGATTAAGGACTTCAAGTATTTTATGTATCAGGAGAGGCTGAGAGCTGGGACTTTTCAACATGGAGAAAAGATGTTTCAGGGGCATCTCATCAATGTGCATAAATACCTAATAGGAATGGTAAACAAGATGGAGCCAGGGTTTTCTCAGTGCTGCCCAGTGACAGGACAAGAGGCAGTGAGCACAGACTGAAAATTCTTCTTAAACATATAAGAAAAAGTTGGGGTTTTTTTAATGTGAGAGTGATGAAAGAGTTCCACAGTTTGCCTGGAGAAGCTGTGCAGTCTCCATCCTTGAAGATATTCAAAACACAATTGGATATGATTGGGAAATAGCTGCTTTATCTGACTGAGCACAGGGGCATTGATCTAGGTGATCTCCAGAAGTCCCTCCCAGCCTCAGTGGTTTTGTTGCTGTCTAAGCTGGGCAAATTTGAACCATTGAATTGGAAGTGTCAGTGCTACAGTTACAGGCTGGGGGGGAGGGAAATCTTGGTTTTGGTGTGCCATTTTTTTCTGTGTATATAATTATAGTGCTAATAATCATCTGTTTCCAAGAAAAAGGCTAGTGGGAAATATGTTGCTCTTTAGAAAAATGAAATATTGCAGGCTTTGCAGTTCTTTTTATAATTTATTGAGAAAATTGGTTTTGTGCAAAGGAAGTTTTTCACAGTCCCTGTAGCAATCTGCTGAAACCTGGAGAAGTTTGAAGCCTCCATATATTTGCCCTGACCTGCACAGGGCACACATGTGGCCTGTTAGCTGCAAAGTTTTTCTGAGCTTGTGCCTTTAACAGACAAATGCTGTAGTCAGTCATGAGTTAAAGCTGAATCCAGCTTTGTTTTTCCATTGAATACAAAGTTAAAACACAGATAACCTTACACAGAACTTCATCAAGGTTGCAGAATGAGCCGTTTACATGTTAAGGTGTGCCAGAATGATGTAGTGTCAGTGATTGAAAAAGGTAATTCATGAAATGTGTGCAAAGAAATATGCTTACTCTATCAAAGCCAATCAGGAAATGTTTGCTGTGGGGTTCTGCAACATCATTCCTTCTTTCTTCCACTCTTTCGCAACCAGTGCAGCTCTGGCTAAAACACTTGTCAAAACATCTACAGGCTGCCAGACCCAAGTCTCTGGAGTAATTAGTGCCATGGTGGTTTTGCTGGTGCTGCTCTTCTTGGCACCTCTCTTCTACTCCTTGCAGAAGTGTGTCCTGGCTTGTATCATCATTGTCAGCCTCCGAGGAGCCCTGAGGAAGTTCCGAGATGTGCCATCCCGGTACCACGTGAATAAGGTAGACACATTTGTTTGGATTGTTACCATGTCTGCCTCTGCCTTGATCAGCACAGAAATAGGGCTGTTGGTTGGCATTGTTTTCTCCCTGTTATGCATCATTGTTCGGACACAGAGGCCACGGACAGCCCTGCTTGGTCAGATCCACGACACCAACTTTTATGAAGATGATTTAGAATATGAAAATCTCTCTTCTGTTCCAAAGGTCAAAATATTCCGTTTTGAGGCCCCACTTTACTATGCAAATAAAGACTACTTCCTCAAGTCTCTGTACAGATTGACTAACTTAGATCCTAACTTCGAAGTTGCTAGAAGGAAGAAATATGAGAAGAAGGAAAAGCGGCATCTGAAAAAGGGAGATCACACAGCTGCTAATGGACTGGGCATTGGAGAAACCACTCTGCAACTAGTTCCTAAGCAAACTGACTTCCAAGCCCTTGTTGTAGATTGCTCATCCATCTTGTTTTTGGACACCACTGGAGTTAATACTCTGAAGGAAATCCTGAAAGACTACAAGGTCTTAAACATTTCTGTTCTCCTGGCTTGCTGCAATCCCTCAGTGATAGACTCTCTGAAAAGAGGAGGTTACTTTGGGAAAGATTTTGGAAGTATGCAGGAAATGCTGTTCTACAGTATACATAATGCTGTACAGTTTGCAAAAGACCAAAAGCTTCCAGCAGACTGCTCAGTTTAATCCTGTGTCTTCCCTGACGACTCACTACAAAAGTGACAGAGAGGGGCAGTTTGCAATAATTAAACTATCAGACACACTGTTCGCTGTGTACAGCAATGGGCCTATAAGCCACTCATCCCTGAAGAGGTCTGCTGTTTGTCAGATGCCACACAGAACAGCCACTGGGGATGCAGTGTAGGACCAGGATGGAACAGGTTGGATTATATTACCTGGCCATATCCTGGGCTGCATCAAAATGAGCGTGACCAGCAGGTTCAAGGAGGTGATCCTGTCCCTCTACTCTGCTCCTG